>JARFOC010040795.1:0-24004 GCA_031763485.1 Osmoderma eremita | reverse complement strand
ACAATAGGACCAAGTGGCCGAGGTGGAAGGAGTTATATACAACCCGGCGGATGACATCATTTTCCCAAATACCCAATGATACGAGATCTAAGCTAAATTTCCATATACCTCCGTATTCTTTAATTGTAACCGAAAAATACCCACGAATTTTGGGATTGAGTCCCTTTAACGCTTTGCATCGCGACTTAAAATCAATCCCAATTTTGAAATGCTTTAAGACGGCCATTAAGGCTTCCCTTATTCATCGGTGTGTGTATTCACTGGGTGAGTTTTGGGGTGGCGCACCCAGCAAAGCAATTGGTTATTGTCACTGTTATGTTTGCGCTTAATAGTATTTTTTGCTTTTTTTTGACAATGTGTATGTTGTTATTGCAGCCTGTCACAATAAAATTATTATTAATATTATATTGTTTTCGAGGAATTTTTGTATAAATTTTTGACATCTAGTGTTGCCAGAATTAAAAGCCTCATTATCAAAATTTCGAATGAAAAGTTCTGAACAAGCTAGAAAATTTCTGTACAGTCATATTAGATAATTCTTCTAGATGTAAGTTGCTAAACTAAAATAATAACTGGAAAATTTGAATTTTGCTTAGCGAGAAGCATTATGCAAATAGCAAACTAAATTTTTCTTTATCTATTTTGACGCTGTCTATGGTTTCTAAGTTGTATATTTGAACAACGTTCATGCTTATCTGTTTATCAGTGACTTGGAAAAAGGACGGAGATTATTTTCCGAGAATTTGGCTGAATGTGAGATAGATATATAAGCGATGTCTGCGTCTGTTGGATAGCAAAGTAATTAAGAACAACAGAAAATTAGAAATAAACATATACCGAAAAGAAACCAACACAGACAGATTCATAAGGACAGTTTCGAACCATTGTGAACAAGGTAAGATGTCCGCGATTAACTTCTATATATTAATAAACTAATATATATTAATTAAATGTCCGTTGAGTGAAAACGATATGAAAAGGAATTAAAATATATTAAAAACATTATAAGGCACAACGGTTACTCATCTGTAAACGTGAAAGGAATTTGTTAAGGCAACAAATAGCAACCCTTGTTGCTCTTTTGTAGGCGAATTAAAACAATTTTTGTTTGAAGTAAACCCTTGAAGTGTTTACTTAAACTATGGTCGCTGTTGCAGCAACATGCTCCTTTCTATTGAACCTACGAAAAATAATAATAAAAATAAGATATAATATCGGTTTAACAATATACGGAGAAAGCAAAAAATTATGGAAATAAGCGTTGGTCATATATAATATACATATGATACACATTTGGTCGTATACAATACAGTTATTGTGTATTAATCTTAACCTATAATCCATTCGAAGAGAAACAGTTGCAGTAGCTCCAATGCTCTCAGACGTTTAGAATTCAGAGTAAAGCCTGCTAATATTTATGAAGTTATAGCCGCCTGAAATAAAATATATATACTACTTCCTTATCTAATTCCCTTTATCTTTTTTACAAAAACATGTTTACTGTGTACTCATCCAATGTTGCTTCCCTGGATAACCTATATCTTTTTGATAACAAACAATCTAATCTAATGAAACCAATACAGTAGTAATTTATAATGTAGTTATCAATATTTTTGTTGGTTTTTAAAATTAATTTCAACACTGTAACTAGAGGTCTGTTACACAATCAACCAATCCCTATTACCTATTATTAATTCCAAACATGTTTACCTGTTCTTTTCTTGTCTGCTTAATAAAGCTCATTCAAACAAACAATTTATGTCTTAAAACTTTTTCTCTGCCTCTTACCGTTAGCGAGTTATGCTAACGGTTATGCGTATATGCAGAATGGAAATTTTCACATTTGCAAAAATTCATTTTGCTATAAAATAATAGGATACGTTGAATACGTATTTCGGCAACTAAGTTGCCATCCTTAGCAGAAAACTACAAAGGAAATTAATGTCAGACGTAGCACTCTGGGAGATGTGCACCACACAGAACACCACTAATAACATTGAGTGCTACGTCTGACATTATTTTCCTTTGTAGTTTTCTGCTGAGGATGGCAATACGTATTCATAGTTCTTTACCCAACAAGATGGTAAGGGTATTTTTTATTTTTAAATTTCATTCAAAAAAAATCATTTTACCCACTCCAAGTGTTTTTCCCCAGAACTGAAAATGAGTAGTACATGTGATCTGCTTAATTTTTTGAACTTCCTGGTTCGGGATCATCTTCTTACTTGAACTTAATTCAAAATTAAAAACCATCAGTTTTACATTAGAAAAGCAGAATAATAATGAACTTCTATTTGAGATACCCTTGTAATTGGATGTAAGAATAGGTTAGAAATCGACATATACCGAAAGGAAACCAATGTAAACAGATTTACATTGGTCCAATATAGGCAACACCTCAGAAACTCCACAACGCTTAGTCCGATAGAACCCCGCGACAAAAATAAATTCTTAATATTACCTTTTCATAAAATTTAGTTATTTTATGAAAAGGTAATTAGGAATTAGCCGAATCGTAAAAGACGAAAATATGAAAATCGGTTATAAATCGTCCAAGACACTTCGTAACCTTTTAGGAAACCCTAATGGCAAACCGTAAATGAAACAAAAGTCAGGAATTTCTAAAATTGCATGTGGAGATTGTGAGAAAGTCTACATTGGACAGACAAAGAGGTTTATAGAAACTAGGTACAAGGAACATATTTCGCCCTACCGACATGGGAGAGCATGGGAGAGCGTTGCGGAACATATGATAAAAACCGGACATAATCTAACTATAGATCATTTAAAACGAATGAAATCGGTAACATCGACGCGCGGGCTAGATTATGAATCCATTTATATTAAAAAGAATAAAAACCTTCTTAATCGGGATGAAGCGCCCTTGTCATTTTCCGTTCTAATGGGCTTATTGGGGTAATAAAGGCGTAACCTTGAGAACACTGGGGTGGTCCTTCTAGTTTAAGTTATTTTCGCGCTCATTCGGTTATTCGACTTGATAATGGGAATCCACGTATTCCCGAAGCACATGTCATCCCGAATTGATTAATACTTTGTGCGGGAGGAGTAATCCGAACAGTGTGTTTATTGATATATTGTAAGGTAAACCATTTATAAATATTATAAATAATAAAGGGCCTAAAATTGATCCTTGCGGTACTCCTCTCGCTATGGGTGTTGTGTTTGATCTGACGGCTTTAAGTTCAACCATTTGATATCTGTCAGTGAAATATGACGCCAGAGAGTTGTTTTGTACTCCTCTTAAACCATAAAAGTATAATTTATCCAGCAGGATGTCACTGTACCATATCAAAGGCTTTGCTCAAGTCACAATACGTCAACCCTACTTGTTCCTGCTTGTCGTAGGCCTCCACAATGGTCTCACTTCGTAAATTCCTGTAATTGTCGATCTCTTTTATCGATATCCACGTTGTTTGTCCGTGAAGTAATTATTTTTTTCAAAGTAATATAGCCACTTTTGAAGACTGAGACAACTTTTACGACTTTTAATTGGGCCGGGAAAATGCTCCTTGACAACATTTGTTTACCAATTCTAAAAGCGGAGCTGTTATCACATTTGCAATTTTGTGTAGAAATTCGGCAGACTCATTTGAAGCGAAGCCCTTTAGCTTCGAAAGAATAGAATATAACATTTAGTAACTGCTTTAACTCTAATAACTTCTTCGTGGAAAATATTTTTAACAAATTGAGCGTAAATTCCAGAATTTAGGCTCTATTTACATTGGCTCACAAGTTCGATCAAACATTGAAGAAGAAAGAAACAAATGTATACCTATTTAAGATATAGCATTTATAACCTAATCTTCTATGAAAAAAATTAAATACTTACTAACTAAACGAAAACAAACATATTCAATTCAGATGTTGGCAAATGGACGTGAAGAGAAAAAGATAAGAAAATTAACAGGAATGTTTAAGGTTTCAGGTTTTTAAGGTTATAAGTTTGGCAGAGGAAGACTAATGTTATAGGAATGCATAGCTACAAAAGGTTTAAGTAATACAATCCATCCAATAACAGTGTAGGTTTATTTTGCAATAACAATAAGTTAGATATGGTCGTTTATCAAGATGGAAATGGTTAAAATACCCAGGTAAACAGCCAGGTGCACGAAATTGTATATAATTCAAAGAACAGGGATTTCAGGTTCTGGAGTGGTCACTACAGATTTCAGACTTGAATTCCATCGAACACCTTAAGATATGGATGTATACCAAAATTTTGCTAGATAAACATAAATTCATTTTTTTTAACATTTAACGGAATTTGGGAGTCAATGAATAACTCCAAAATATTGTTTTTGTTTAAAGTGTTTTAAAAACAGTATAAATAAACGATTGTCAAAGGAAACTAACCTCAATTTCTAAATAATCACTAACACCTCGTAGAATGCGAGTAAAATGTGGCAACTTCATTTATTATTAAAAGGGTTTAAGCCAGTAAAAAATGTACAATGAAGGATTAAATTCAAAATTACGACTTTGCATTTCTCTTCGCTATTCAAAACAGTTTCCATGGACAATGATGGTTTATTGAGTACGAGAAATTATTAAAATGTGTTCAAAGTTTATCTCTCTAGTATCCTTCTTCGAATCTTCAACGTTTAAAAAGGAATAATGTGTTAAAGCTTCGCCTACATATACCTACGTATAACCGGTTTTGTACATACCTTCAGGCTAAAATAGAAAAAAAAACAGAATATAAAAAAAATAAGCTTAGGTAGCAGAAACGTTGTAAGGCGAACGCATACAGATGGTCCCCTGCGATAGAAAGCAATTTAATAGCAGAAGTGGGAAGACTGACAACAAAAAGTCGGACGGCTGACACAGCAAATAAGTCTTGAACTTGTAAGGTTGCCCGAATGTCGTATTCCTCCTCGTCTTTCTTTCTCGAATGAGAAGGATCAAGATTATGTCTGCCTGCTATTTCGAATATCCGGCATTGTCAACCCATGACGGAAAGAGAAAGACTTACCGTGATGTTTTCCGCCAGTAAGAGATGGCACAACACAGAAATCAAGCCTATTTTTAGCCTTATCCGCTTAACAGTAGCGCAGCTGGGAGACGAACGAACTTCGTCTCACGACCGGAGAATATTACATTCATTTTGAAGATTTCTTGTCGGGGATCGTCTACGGATCCTACCGTGCTTATTTTTCGTTTGCTTTTCACTAATGCTTATTTCTAGGTTAATATTCTAGAATCCACAATCGATTCCATTACCGCAAAACACATAACATTAAGTTGGGTTTCTTTCGTTTTAGATAGCTGTTAGAAAAACATGTTAATTAGGAATGAAACCGGTTTTATCGCTAAGCACTAACTGTTGCAACCGAATTATATTTACATTTTCCCAACCTGTTGAAATAACACTATAAGATTTTATTAAGCGGTTCACTGCTTGAGCGAACTTAGCAAAAACGAACACGTTTGAAGTTCAAGGCTTGTAGTTAATAACGTGAGTTTATCTAGACTGTAGCAGTTGATTTGAATTATTATTCTGTAAATGTGTTTAGATAGTTGCTTGAAATTAAAACATTTTTTAAAATTAACTGCTATAATAAGGCTATTAAAATAACTGCTTAATAAACTATTACGCATTGTTTTACACTAGGGTAATTTGGTTTTTATGGAGTGGTCAATTGAAATTTTATATCAAATGCGGAAGTATTCAATTAAACGTCAAATAATCACAAACGGTACAATAAATTGCATTTTAAACTAGCAGATCATCCTGGGCACGATTTGAAACAATATTTTGGGGATTGTATGAAGATCTTCAGTGACATAAATTTCACCTAAATCCCACAAAAATAAATGGCAATCCTTTTCTCCCGCCCGTCCGAAAATCGGAACTTTAAATAGCTTAAATTCGAAGTTGGACTAGCTTGAAGATATCCTGCAAGTTTCCTCGAATCGGTCCCGTACTTTAGACGTGAAAAAGGAACAAAAAATCAGTTAAGAAGATAGTAGTGCTTCGTGCGGCGTCGGTCGTGCTGTCTCTTTTACCCCACAGAAGTTATATGAGTCGCACGAAATACTACTATCCTCGCTACTGCGCCCCCAATACGTCATCACCAGCCGCCGCTTCTCACATGGCATATAGGTTATATTTGTGACATTTGAACTATAATCCTATAACACTAAAAGTTTGTTTTGTTGTATTCACTCTGGATAAGTAATTTTGAATGGTGTGGATGTAACCCAATGTAACCGCTCTGTTACTATCCAGTAACAATCGGTTAGTCGCGAAAAAAATGCTTTTATATTGAATTTGTCATAATGTATTACCAACCACATTAAAATTCTCCAAACACTACTATCTTTGCTACTGCGCCGCAATACGTCATCACCAGCCACCACTGCAACACATGGCATACTTATAGGTTAAATTTGTGACATTTGAACTATAATCCTATATCATTAGAAGTTTGTTTTGTTGTATTCACCCTGGATAAGTAATTTTGAATGATGTGGATGTAACCGTTCCATTACCATTCAGTAACAATCGGTTATTTGCGAAAAAAAGCTTTTATATTGAATTTGTCAACCACATTAAAATTCTCAAATCTAGAAATTAATATTTATGTAAAAAAAGTCATAAAACAGGAAAAATAGCAAAATAACAAAGAATTTGTGTCATAAGACACTTATATTCACCACTTATGATAACACTTATTTTACGACGTTCTTTAATATACATATTATTTGAGGTATTTGTTACTGATAGAATATGCTAATATTAAAAACTAGTTATTATTACTATTCACTGACCGATTATTGTTACAGGTGTTGATTTTTTTTGTTCAATTTTTGCAATAGTTGTGAAAGTCAGCTTGGCTCTAAAAATAAATATTTGTTTGGAAATTTGAGCGCAGGTATAATTCAGTTCAGGGTTGAGAGGGTCAGATTTTCAAAAATAAGCTCTATTTTCATTATTTGAAAGAAATATAGATAAGATTTACTATACAATTTATTAAAGGGGAATATCTATGTTCCATCTGGGCTCGTTGACTGTCAGATGAACGTCAGACGCATGCGCATTGCACAATTTGTACGACAAAGGTGTGTATTGCAATAGTTTTATACAAAGCGTATGCCTCTGACGTCTATCTGTCAGTCAGGGAATCCAGTTGGAACAAACCCATTTGCCTTACAAGCCATAACAAGTATCTATCCTTCTAAACTTCTTCTAAATGGTGAACCCGTGGTAGTAACAATAGTTCTTGTTGTGAAGGTGTTATTTTGGCAAAAGAATTGTGCGGAAGACTTAATTCTTTAATTGATTGATAATACTCATTGTATAAACACCGTGCAGAATATCTTTATCAAGAAAATTTATCTTTCCAGTGACTTCTAAATGGAACTCATTGTATATTTCAGAATTATTTGTTTGTAACTCTACTAGTAGGTACTTAAAATAATTAACTGTCACAAACAGACATAAATGGATAATTTAATATTTACCGCATCATTTTTCAAGAATAAAACAAAATTGCTATTGTATAAACTTACAATAAACATTAAAATAAACTTAAAAAAAACTGGTTCGCTATCTCTACTTAATTGCAAATAGCTCTAAACTTAAGTCATAAATTACAGACAGGCGCGGGAAAATTGATGCTGATGATGCAAATGAAACTCAAATCAATTACGTTGCCGTACAGAGCGTAAAAAATCCGCCGCATTTAGCAAGAATCTGAGAAACGCAACCATATAATAATAATATGCGGAAATTGAGAAGAGCGAGCGCGAGACAGTCATCGATACGTGCCGGCAAGCCAGCAAAGCATTTCACCGTCAACCCAAAAACTACAGCAGCGACGGTAAATCCGGCATTAAGCGCGTTTACTCGGTCGCGATAATAATAACAGCACATAGCGTAATGAGTAGTAGTACCCAGAGTCGCGAAGGCTGATTAATTGACGTTAATGTATTCACATTCGGATCATAGAGGACTCAGTGAAGGCTAATTATTATCATCAGTGACGATGGGGGGAGGAGGCAAGCGAAACGGGAGGTGAGTACTCGAAAACAGGTCATAAAACTCCGAATACTCCGCAGCAACATTATACTGGGGCTTAGTATTTTGCTGTTGCTGCTAGATTTTCATTTTACGCAGCAAGTTTCTCCGCTCTATCGATAATAATCCACTATATCTTGTCCGTCCCCACTACTGTGGTTCCAAATGGTTCTGCGGCATTTTCTCCGCTTGCGCCTGCCCCACCAGAAACCAAATGAGCTGATCGGCGAGTGCCGGTTGGTTCGTGAGCGGAGCCCTCTAACCCATGAGCGCGTATGTTTTTATTCTGTTGAACTCATGCCTCAATGCTGCCTCTCAGTTCCGCAGTAAGGTTCGGTGTTCATATAGTTTACTGTAGCCCGCGTTCGCCATACTAGTATCACGCGGGAGGTATTCGTTGCCAACTCTAATCGTACGCCATTCGTATACACAAATCTACAACGTATCCGGTGTACGTAAAATTATCGGGTTGCGCAATAAAAAATTGCACATTTCGTATCGTGTTCATCAATCATTTTGACTACTGTCATAACAGCGCAAAGTTTTTGTTAACACAAGGTCGTCTCATGCTTAAGTGGTTTTTAAAGGCTCTATAATTAACTCTCACTGCACCCATCGTATAGGCAGAACGTTCTGTCTATTTGGAATGTTTACGATGCTTGTAAGTAGATTGTGGTTTGTTTATTTATGCGGTACCCTACCGAGGTCATTGATGTTTAGTTTTTTTTTTCTGTATAATTAAAGTACTTGCATTTCAACTTTCCTGTGTATTGAAACGCTCTGTAAATATAATTTTTAAACGTGGAATTGTGAATAAATTAGCATATTAACCTTAAAATAACGGAATACCTGAAATGTATGCAACTATCTATGCACCGGTGTTTTTTAAGTTTTATAACTATGGCCGATACTGTTTTTCTTAAATAAAGAATATTTTATTGCTTTAATTAATAATATTTTAAATTGTTAATTCGATTTAATTATAATTTCTTTGTAAAATTGACATTCAGTTTTTACTGCAATTTTAACCTACTGAAAAATATAAATTATTTAGTGCATACGATATCAACTATTATTCGTTTTTATTGTCCATGAAAACAATAACAAGTCAATTTCAAGTTGACAGATACTTATTGGAATAAATGATGATGATGGTGTTAATTAATCTGAATGATATTAATCAACCTGAATAATATTTAGCCACATTTTTTTACTAGGCTTCGAAAAAAAACACATGGATCTACAATTTTGATAAAACGGTCCGGTTTTCTAGTTAACCTTCTAACAATTTTAAAAAATGTGTTCCAGATCTTATGAAAGTTTTTTTTCTAAATTTACACTTGATTGCACGAAGTAGTTTTGAAATTGAATAACAGCAATATAACAACATACTAGTCTTTTATAGTTATTGATGTATAAATTATACTTTTGCAAGTACGAGTCTGTCAATTTGTTGGGATTGGAGATACAACTCAAAATACAATAGTCCAAATGTGCACATGTGTTATTATGAGAGGTTGTTGATTGTGGCTTTAAAAGAAAATATAGTGTTTAGCTATTTATGCATTATTAGTTTATACCTATAGGTATCTAGAAATAGTATCTATTATTATGTCATTAACATTGCTAGGTTCTCGCAAATTATTGGTCATCTTATGTTACCATAAAAAAAAATGATATAGTCTTTGTACAAGCCTCTTATGTAAATTACGTGAAATTTAAAATTTCACAATAAACTTCAAGCAATCTTGACTATTGCGACAAGAAATGTTTGATCTAAAACCTTAGGTTATCAAATCAAGTATTCGAAAATTTTGCATAGGAAAAAATCAGAAAATACATCTGAAATAACAATGTTTTCAAATTTTAAATCGAAGATATTCCGATGCTATTGAATTAAATGAATGAATTAATTTAGAACATATCAAGAACTTGTAATTAAAGAAGATATTTTTATTGTTTGTAGGACCATGATCAGTTCAATGAATGCCACTCATGAAAGTTTTACTTCAGGTATTGGTAAGTAGTCTTATTAGGGACATTTTAAAGTTTGTGATTTAGAAACGAGATGATGAATTCATAAAAAAATCACTAGATTTCAAATTTTAATAATTTGCACTGAAGTCAATTTAGACTTTTACATGAAATTCTGCTTTATCATAGGATTTTCCACCACTCTCTACACTTCTCTAATGAAGTGCATTTTTCTTGAACCTGTATTTCCTTTTTACCTTAACCTTTATAATTTATAATCTCCTTGTTTGAGGGATTTGAATGGTTAACAACTCCAGAAGGGAGAAGAGATTACTAGAAAGTGAGAAAGGTAAATTGATCGGGGAGGGGTATTGTAGTTTAGTTCAATGTTAGTTCGTCAAAGAGGCGATCCACCTTTTCTACTAAGAAAATATCTTCATTTTATTATTCTGTACTATTCCTAAATGTTCGTGGGTGATTTTTAGACGGATTCTGTATATATAGCTCTTGCAATTAAACAACCGACTTTTGACATTTCGTCTTTTCATGACATGGTTATCATGCATTACGAAGCATATCATATAGTATGACAGATATATAGATTGGTTATGGTTAAAAAATACGAAAACTATTAATACTAAATAGAACGTCAAAATGACAAATGTCAAGTAAGTGCGTTGACAACTCGCCTTATCTATGCAACTGGCAACGCTCTAATTAGAGAAATCCTACGCGGACGAAATGTCACTAAATTTGACATTACTATGCATTTGCTAAATATGAAGTTGTGTTTGGTTGTGTTGGTATGATTTTAACATTATCGCTGTCAAAAGTCTGCTCTTTCGTTGCGAGAGCGATATAATCAGCAGCTTGCAGCCTACAAGAATGTCTTAATCCTGAGATTCTGTTATAAGAAAATATGGTTATGCTTTTACTTTAATCTATCCAATATTATAACTTACTAAGTAAAACGACATTTATTTCAATGGGTAAATTAAAATTCCGTTCACCAACCGTTTTAATTATTATTTTAATGATTTAGGAATAATGTCAGTTGTAGTAGTTAATAGAATAAATATCCATATTGCTGCTAAGGGTCTTTTAACTTGTCATAAACACAGTTCATTGGATAATTTTTGTTTTAGTCTTGATACTATGTTTTATGGATCAATGCCATAATATAAAAAGGGTTACTCTTTTTAGTTTTACCTTAATAAAAACACTGGAAAGAAAAATGGAATACACTGATAAAATTAGCACTGTGTCTAGTAAGACTCGAAGTGAGATATGTGAAAAAGTATTGCAGATTCACATGTTTTTGTAATTCTACACACTACCACAAACATCGTCGAATGTTTTATCCACGCAATACTATTTTTAATATCAGATTGTGACAATTATTGACAGACATTTGACATTTAAAATTTACCAATCATAGACTTAGGTTAGAACATACGATTTTTTGTCCAAAATCTACTTAACTAATTTTTTTCTGAACACCCGATATAATTCTATATTATTTTTAATTTCATGAAGTGACAATTATTATTTTTCCGTTCTAGTATTTTTTTTTGATATTCGAGAAAATTTGGTACCCTTCTTGCTCATGATCGCAATGCATTTTTGCGTCTATCGTTTCTATCATATTAGTGTCATATACGTGTCCACCTTGGAAACCACTGACTTCATGTAACAATGGCTGACTATAGGGCAATCCCTCTTACTGTGTATGTACATATTTGTATCAACATCTCGTTTCTAGATTATTAGTGCTAGAATAGTCTGATGAAGTATTATTTATGTTTTATTCCATTGCTTTAATAGAAAAACCACACATTCTAAGATGTTGGGAATGCAACGTGAATTTCACCAGTGAATATTATCTAAACAATCATCTCCTTTTCCACATAAAACAACCCTGGGTGTCATTGGCTAGAATTCAGGAGCCGCCCATAAAAATAACCTTAAAAAGTAAAAGTGATAACAGTTTTGAAATAATTTCGTCACCAAACGGCCGCAAACTGAAATCGCCTACAGTTAAATTTGAGCCTGACGGGCTGGAGAACCAGGAGGAAAACTCACCGGACGAGACAGAGAAAGAAATGGAACAGGAGGGAGCTCACGCGCAGGGGGAAGAAAATCTAGCGGAGGATACGGAAATACATGGTGAAGCGCCGGATTATGACAATTCGATGCACGTCACTTTTTCGCCAAATTTTGTCGGAGAGAATGGAACAAACTCCAATGATTCGGGATCGCCAAGCGATAACAACGAGGAGGGTAAAGATGAAAGTAATTCTAACGATTATGGGAGCACACCGAGCGCGGAACCTACTCCTCCCCCAGTACAATCCCCGGAATATCCTAAAATACGAATAAAGAGGGGATTATTGAAGGAATCGCTTACTATTACGGAAATAACTGACGATAATCCAAATGGGGAGCATCAACCTGGTAAGTAAGCATTGACAACCTTTTGCAATAAGAAGCAAATAATGTTTGGGTAGCAATTACCTTTTTCTTCAAAATTAGTTACTTTTTAAGAATCAGTTGAGAAACGTGAGTCTTGTACAATTTGTAAAGAATGACATCATCCTCCGGAGTTGCGCTTTTCTACATTACTTTCCCTATACGTTTTGCCTGGACTTTGTTTTGTACAAAATTGTTTCGGAGATATTAAAGTGTTTTACTTTAGTTGATTCTATTGTGAATTGGAGGACACATATCGTATTAGCTTTATCATTAGCTAATATTACTATTACTATCATAAAATTCAACTAATCCTTTAAGCTTAAAATACGTATTCGTTCAAACTTGCCTCTGAAGATCCATTTTAAATACTAACTCAGGATGAACAAATATATGACTCTAAATACTTATTTCGCCCATTATCCTCAAAGGGAGGCGATGATGGCAACTTAGTTGTTTTTATTTTATTACTTGCACTTGCTTCATTTATAGTATAATTTGAGATTAAACTGTGAAATATAAATACGAATAGAAACTTTGAACAATGTGATGCTTTGTTTTGTAACGCAATGAATTTAATGGTTACGTAATACACATGCGCGGTTGTTCTTGTTAAATGGGTTGCCGGCTAGACAATGCACATTTTGACTGTACAACGTATTTATATTAGCTGTTCTCGTTCGTGTCATCATATGTAATCAGGATTTAGTCAAACATAATCGTTGATTGAATAAATCACGATTGGTACAAACGAACAAGTGATGGAGTAAGGTATGGCTTTTACGGCTGCAAGTATAAATATAACCTCAACACGACACCTAGCAAAAAGGTTTTGTTGTAAGTTTAAGACAAAAAGATGCAGGAAATAATACTTGTAAAGAAAAATTTTTGTATTAGAAAATATTTCTGGAGTATTCTATTTATCTAGGATTTGACACAATTCCCTAATTTCGTGTTCAGTTTCAAATACGTGATATTCTGCACCCGTGGGATGTGTTATTTACGCTTTCTTGGCTTCAATTTTTGCGTCTACTTTTTCGTATTTTTTTTTTACATAATTTTATAGGTTATATTTTTTGGATTCATGCATTGCAATCACGCGAAAAGTTTGATTCCCAGGGGAAAGGGGACTATAGCAAAGTTCGAATCATGTTTTTCTAAATCAAGAAGGGAGTATGATAAACGAAAGTGTACATAAGAAATCCGGATTGTATGATTAGTAACCATTGGCACGAACGTATTGATTCACTAATTGAAGTTGTAAGTGTATTTTTGATTTAGTTCTACTATTTTATATTCTATCCTAGTATTTTATCACAAAATGTTCAGTTATTAACAAGAACAACTAACAACATGACCATTAAATACTGTGCAGTAGTGAAACTTTTAACTTTATGACTTAATTTCTAAATCTTCCTTGTAAATTGGGAGGCAGAATGAATTCCCTGGTGACGAATGATAAAAGTGGCATTTTTGAAAATACAGTGCGTATGCAATTAGTATTTATTTGTAATTAATCCAAATTGGAACATTTTGAATGCTATTCTATGTTAGATAGCGAAAGAGCAGATAAAACTTCTCTACATCCAGGGAAATCCGGTAATAATATCAGAATTATTTACTAGGCTGATTATATGTGGTTACTTTCGAAATATGTTTATGAATCACTACGGACATAGACGTTTAATAACACCTAGCAAGCAGTGATTGTTGGTGAGAAGCATTCGTCTTATAAAGTAATGAATAATCTATAATGCTACTATTACATCTGCGTGTTAGTTACATGTAGGGTTACAAGCCAATGCGTTACATATATATTGTGTTTTACACGACAGGAGAGTATATACTTATACAGGGTCTTCAAATATAGATCTTGCAATTAAGCAACCGACTTTTGACATCTTCATGGCATGGTTGCCAGGCATTGCAAGGCATATCATATAGTTTGATAGATAGGTTATGATAAAAAAAATACGAAAACTATCAATACCAAATAAAACGTCAAAATGACAATTGTCAAGTTAGTGCGATGACAGCTTACCTCATCTATGCAACTGGCAACGCTCCAATTGAAGAAATCCGACGCGGACGAAATGTAACTAGATTTGACATTATTATGCATTTGCTAAATGTGAAGTTGTGTTTGGTTGTGTTGGTATGGTTTTAACACTATCGCTGTCAAAAGTCGGCTGTTTCGTTGCCAGAGCTTTAGGACTCAAACTAGTGGCGTAGTCAGTTAACGACACGCCTACTACTGTCAGAGCCCTGGTTTCGAAGCTCTGGTCCCGCTCTCAGAGTGAGGTTTACTTAATCCTTTGGCGAATGCTGAGCGCCGAGATTTTAAGTCGCTCCACGGGCGCAGGGGTACTAATAATAACTCATGACCACCTTTGACCAGCTCGCGCTGTTCGGGTGAGACCTGGATTAATATTATATGTACTTATAGTGCACTGTAAATCTAAACTGCAGTCGTCGCTGCATTTGATAATCTTTTAACACTAGGAAGCATTCCTCATTCTTGCTCATCACACATTTCTTTCTTTCAGAAATGATCGATTTAAATAGTGGGAGTGAAAACGGCGATTCTGCTTATGGGAGTACCGATGAAAGTAGTATTTGGACGACTCCAACCCTAGAAGACCCACTTCGAATACCAGAAAATGGCGAATCTGATGGATCACTTATATCTAATCTTTTCAATAACAACAATGATCGGGCAAAAGATTTCGGATTTACTACCAGCGAAAGCGAATTCATGCCCTTGGATCGGTTTGACGATCGAAGTAGGTCTGCTTTGGTATTGCACAACGACTATAACGTCCGACAAGCTTAATGAGCTGTATTTTATTTTAGCAGGTGTACAGTTCCGCTGCCGGTTCATCTCACACCCAAAACCCGTTGGACACATTGGCTGGTTTACCAATGCAACAATTGGCTGAGCAAGTTTCCAGATTACAGCCGTCAGGTAGCGGAACAATGCGTCAGCAGAATGTTTTGATAAATATACAACAGTTTCAACAGCCACCTCCTCCGCCTCAGCCACACGCTTACCAGCCACCGCCGATGTACCCTCACCCTCCACACCCAGGAGTACCACCGCAACCAATGTATCACCAACCATATCAATACCAGTAAGACAAAAATTCTTTCTCTCCAATTTTTTTTACATACTTATTCTCTTTACTTATTTAGGCCCCCAAATCCAATGTATTATCCACCGGGTCATGGTTATATGCCCCCTCCCCCTAGACCACCAATGTCGCAACCTCAAATGCCACAACCCGGTCCACAACAAATGGGCCAACCGATGACGTCAATTGCACAACCGTACTCGCAACCTGGAGCTCAGAGGCAACCGCAGATGAATCCAAGACAGCCAATGCAGTCTCAATCGCAACGACAACCTCCGCCTAGACAACCAATGGGTGCGCGGCAGCCAATGATGCCAAGACAAAGAGCACCTATGGTTAGACCCAGAGGCGTTGCTCCAGTAGGAGTGAGAGGCCCGCGGCCGAGGTTGAGTCCACCCACGCAGTCTGGGCAGAATCAAGGTCCAAGAATGATTAAAAGAAGTCCTGAACAAATTCAAGCGTTACAAGCGAAAAGGAAACGAATGGATATGTTAGTTCCGGATAAACACGATGATGCCGACTGTGAAGTTATTGCCCTTCAACCAAAGAATACAGGCTTACCACAAATACAAAGTGTACAAGTAAGTGGACAATTGGCAATACTTAACTATTAATAAGAGTAATATTGAGGTTAAATGACAACTTGTCCTGTGTTTATATTTTAATTTTTGAAGAATTTCGTAAAATGATGGTTCGTTCAACTGAAATAAATGTATGTTCAATACATATTACGTACACTCCCTAACATCTCTTGTTTTAAATTCATAAATAAGTTTGGTAAGTGTCCGTTTAGCAAATCGAGAAAATGTTAAGGAAACTATTTTCATGGCATCTTCATTATATGCTACTTGCAACACTGGTATTCACCGATTTTTACGCAAAATTTATATTATTACGTTGCTCTAAATTTCCACCATGCACTTTACGCAAAAGTATACCCTTGGATATCAATTATTTTCTCCATAGCTAACTAACAACTGGCTCTATCACCTTGAAATTTGCACAAACTTACACATGTTCAAACAATAATGCACGTGACATCGATACATCTAGGTCACGGGCGACACCACACGGGTATTCCGTGAATTATTTCTTTTCATAAAGATACCAAGTGTGGCAATTTGAACCGATTAACTTCACGAAAAACGTTCAAATACGTTTTACCGTTTGATATATGGATTGAGTGTTACTCTATTCTCATATGAAAAATTAGGTAACCTTGCTAACTTTTTTCTTTTAAACTCAATCCATATATTGTATAATCACCCTTATCTGATCTGGGCAAATTAATATAAGTGTGATTTGATGTTGAGTCGATTTCGTACAAAATTGTTCCGGAGCTTGGCGCTTTATAAATTATCGAAATATTTTATCCAAAATTTATGGCGAAGTTAAGGGACTTCTGCCATAAACAAATGAAATTATTAAGCTAACTAACTACTAAACTAAATTAAACTATGAATGTAAAATAAGGGATTATTTTGATGTCCATTTAAGGAATGTTGGCAGAATTTTTCCTAGTATGCCTATAATAATATTAAAATACCCTCAGGGAGGTAGATTAGTATTGGGTATAATATTTTTTATTTCAAAAGTTTATCTAACTTGTCTTTAAATTTCTTCTGACATCAAAGGGAGTTGTTCTTGTATTTAGGAAATATACCTTGAACGACTGATTGATAAGATTTATAAAATTAATTTTACTTTTTATTTACATGCTGTTATAACAATATGTTTGAAAGTCTGAAATTTTTATTGATATGATTTAGGGTAATGCGCCAGAACCAGGGGACAATAGCGTCATGCATTTGTCAGATTCGATTACCTTATCTGTGCGAAATCCCCCGCCAAGAGTTCCTAGTCCGAAAAAATCGGACGCTAAAGCGGTCGCTAATATTCTAGCAACAAGAGGAATAACGGTTACGGCAGCTGCAAAACCTAAACAGCCCGATACCCCGCCTCCGAAGAAAGCTTCGCCCCCGCCCGTCGCTTTAAATCTGAACAGCGCAGTCAGCATCATTCCCACGAATAAGAATAATATTAATTCGAATGCTAAGGTGCGTACCCTAAATTACCAGTAAACGATCAAAAGTTTGTGGGGACAAAAACTAAAATTGCACTTTTTTTTCACTTTCAGACCGCTCACGACCCCAAATTACCGACAGTAGATCTCACAGACGATGTTGCAGAAGGTCCAACCCAACCCAAATCTGCGCCGCAAAAGACAGCCACGTCTCCTTCGCAAAAAGTGTTACCATTCCAGTGTGATTTGTGTCCTGCTAAGTATCCTAATGCTATAAGTTTAAGTAAACATCGACAGAGTTTTCACAAAACTGGCGGTTTGTCCGAATTCGGTATACCACTCATAGACTTAAAACAACCAGGATTAGTGCATAGGTTAACGACATTCGGAATTTATAACTACATACCATTACCGGCGGGGGCTTCCACGAATACAACCTTCGCTCTGCCCATAATATCAGCTACAAATAGAAATGTTGCGGCTAATCTGGGCAATATGGGAGTTACTTCAATATTGTCGTTGGGCCCAATTCGCAGTTTACCCAGACATCCAACCAACTCTCAGAATAATAATAATGGTAATAAATAAACGTTTTTACGCGTTGGAAAAGCTTGTAAATGGTATTTTTGAAAAGGCTGTTTATTTTAGTTAATGATACCACAAAATTTTGTATATTTATAACTAAATACGGTATTAAGGATCCAATTGTAAATATGTATATAATTAGAGAGTATTAATTTTAGGAAACTGGTTTGTTTTATATTTAATTTACGTAATTGTACCGTAAATACTTATGACACATATTACAGGCTCAGATAAAATATTTTTTGAGAAAAGGCATCTTTGGTGTCTTTTTCATATGTTTGTATTGAAAACATCAAAAACCAAAACTTTATTGGTCTGCACGTGACTATTCGTAAGATTAACCTTCAGAATACTTGAAATTTTCATTTTGTTAAATTGTGTGGATGTATTTTCATGTAGACTGAAAGCATTTATTTATTAGATGTATTTAAGGTTTTGCATGTGTGCAATTACAATTGTGATTTATGTAAAATCCCAGTTTATGTAGAATAGTTTTAAGTATTTTTGTACAAATGCGACGAATAAATTTTCTTTTTTTATACTGTTTTGTATATTTATTTCCGGTAAATTCCTATATAGATGTATTTCATGTGATGAAACAAAAGCAAGTAGGTGTGTAAAATTGCGCATTTCTTCCTCTACTAATTAAAAAAAATCGGGTTAGAATGAACAGATGGTACGTAACATGTAGAATAATTATCGACACCAAATTAATATTTATCCCTTTTAATACAGAGAGAGCAACCAATCCCGAGAACTACGTGACTGAAAATGTCGCCAACTTAAATTATATCAGTTGGTCACACTGCTTGTATTCCTAACCTGGTTCTCGAGATTTGTGGCTCGCGCGGTATTCAAATTTTCCCACCTATGCCTGCGAACCATCCCAAGCAGCACAATTCAAATTTGCCCCAATTATTTTTAGTAACTTCAACTTAAAGATATTAAAATACCCGTTGATGTAATACAAAATTGCAGGTAATTTCTTACTTTAATATTGAAGTTACTAAAAATAATTGCGGCAAATTTAAATTTTGCTGCTTGGGAGCTTTTATGAAAATGATGGCGTCTTTTTTAGACTACATTACGCCACGTTTTCCGTATTATATTGCTTTGAAGTCATTCTTTCTTTATTGGCATTTAAATTGTAAATATAATTCTTAGGAATAAGTTTTTCGAAACTGCAATACGTTTTTTTGTGCTAACTTTTTGTTGTAGGAAAGTTCAATTTTATTGGTTGGTTGTTCTACTTCGTCAGCAGTCTATTGCCTGATGTTCTATTTATTGTTGGTTCTGTGATATTTACTACGATATTTACCATGTAATAATCGAAACGTCCATTTGTTTCCCAATAAGGTGCGTGTGGCGATAAGTTCTTTATTTAGATTTATTATTTGTACCTGTACCCGTATTTTAGCCGGTTTTAAGTAGCTTGGGTTTATTATATAAGGTAGAGTATACATTTAGTTGTTTAATAAAAATATAAAACCTATTATTTATAGGTTAAACTTAACACATAATGGGTGTAAAAATAGAGAATATTAGCCCAGGGGACGGTAGGTGTAGTAAATTTCTATAAATAATATTAACAAATAACTTTTCAATATTGTGCTGCTTTATATATTTATATAATGATTGATATTTTCTTGTTTCCCCCAAACAATTTGACCTTGAATTATTCCACATAATAGCATTTAATTACTCTTATAGGTCAAACCTTTCCCAAAACAGGCCAAACAGTTGTTGTACATTATACAGGAACTTTAGAAAATGGTACAAAATTTGACTCATCCCGTGATAGAGGAGTGCCATTTAAATTCCGCATCGGAAAAGGAGAAGTTATTAAAGGCTGGGATGAAGGTGTGGCCCAGGTATGTTGCAGTTTCATTTATGGGTATTCCAAAATTGTGAGAACCTACATGATGTTTCAATATCCTTGCGCTCTGATTTGATGAAGTTTTATTTCATGACTGATATATGAAGTCATTCCAATATCTATATTATTAAATGAGAATATAGCATAAGCAAGTACTTATTCATTACAGCTGAGTGTAGGCCAAAGGGCAAAACTAGTTTGTTCGCCGGATTACGCGTATGGATCCCGTGGACATCCAGGGATCATTCCACCAAATGCCACTTTGATATTTGATGTGGAGTTGCTTAAAGTTGAATAGTGATTTAATTAAGTTTTTTGAATTACTTTCCATTTCTCTGATAGAATAGCATTACTAACTAATCAAAGAATAAACTTAATTCACACAACATGCATTTAGTATTATAATTTTGGTGTTGTAATATGACATTTTCTCTATTTTTTAAATTTTCTGTAATTTCTTAATTTACAACAACTGTGTTCAGAGAGTTACTTTAGTTTATCGAGTTTAATGAGGAGCGCGCTTGGTATCGGTCAGTATCCTGTACTTTTTGTTGCCCATTAGATTCTGATAGTACTATGTAAAATGTGATGTCCCAAAATAAAAAAAAAATCAAATAACGTTGAGCATGTGTTTTTTTTTCAACGAAATATGCAGTATACCTTGTTGTAATTTTACTTTAATTCACAAATGTAGTTGTAAAAGTAACATTCAAATCAAAAAATACTCGATATTCAAAATATACAGCGTGTCCAAGATAAAAATGGTTGTGATGTGGAACAGAAGTTCGGTAGATATGCATTTTAGGGACCTGAGTAGCGGCCATGCGACGGATTACTTACAACGCATACCCTATTCTACAGGGCCAAAGTAAAAAGTAAACAGACTGTTTATTTTTTGATAAATACGTGATAGATTCGATATAGATATACTTTGTTAGTGTAAACCGCATATTACATCCATTTAGACGGGCGTTCGTTTAATTACTGTAGTAATAAATAAATTGGCTTTTAAAACCAATAAAGAGAAAGTTTACATCATCCGCATCTATGTACATACCGTCCATATTAGTTCGGACAACCAGTAAAATTTTGTAAATTTTTCAAAAAAGTAATGTCATTGCGTTTAGATATAAATAACGTATTTATATTCGGTCCTTTATGAAGTTTATAACCGATTGTAGGCAAATACTTCAAAGAATATCCATTAGAGTATCTTTAAATAATTATTATTTTTTATGATCCATTGTGGTAATTTCCAGAATAAAAAAAAGGCTCAAAAAAAATTACATCTAGTTGCATATGGATGTTGGGTGTTGGCTGTACACCCTTTTCCTAATGAACTTCGAATAACAAGCACAAAACAATTTATTTAAGTAAAAAATTAAATTATTCGGTTATTCAACTTGATAATAGGAATCCACGTATTCCCGAAAGACGTGTCGTCCCGAATTAATTAATACTTTGTGCGGGAGGAGTAATCCGAACAGTGTGTTTATTGTACTGCCCCACAATCCTTGCAATCTTTACTGATATTCATTGACACATAACACCTAACCTAAGATTATGAACAACAAATGACAATTATGACATTTGGCCAAATTCCCTAGAAATGAGTACTAATGAAAGTGTTGATATATGCGCTGTGGAAAGTGATGTAGAATCAGGACGATCATGCCTGCTCTCACAGTGTTGGTATCAGACACTGGGAACAGAGTATATCTATTATATAGTATCTATCGTGAATGATTCTACTTCAAATCATTGAAACCGTGATTTCAGTTAAAGTCGGTATTTAAAGGTTTCCAGAAAAATATGGTTATTCTCGGAACGCTTTCACATTTTACCATGGTAACATAACCTTGCTTATAGTTTCCAATGTGTTGAAGTTTATTTACTGATTAGCTAGTTAACGTGGATTCCGTACAAACGGGACTGATTATCTCTTATTTATGCTTGATACCATCACAGATGCGATATCTAATAGTTGTACAGTTAAGGAAATATGTATGGAGAAAGTTCTCTAGCGCATAGGCAACAAAAATTACAACGAACGTAGGGGAATATTCCCCCTCTACATATACATATAAATTGCTACGCTATTTTCACTACTTACTTTTTCTTATATTAGCAAAATTATATTCTTACAACGCATTTAGGCTTATATGTATTTTGCATTGAACTTTCGTCCAAATTAAATGTATTACTTTCGAGCAGTAATACCATATGATGTTTATCGAAAGTAATCTTATAAAAAAATATCAATCCTATTTTTACCTATAATTGTCAGTGTCAGAATGCCTCCTAGATAAAAAGTTATTGAAGAACAGTTCGTCAACCGTCCAAGAACTTGGTATGCGCATTGCTGTTTGACAGACAAAAATTTTAAATCATGCACCATTCTACCTTTGCTAGTATTTATTTCATTTTTATTTCAAATAAAAATTCGATTTAACTCTATTATGTGAACAAGGTGAACAGAGAAGAATACTTCTATTTCATTTGTTGCTTCAAATTTCGATACTTATGCCCAATATATGTTCCTTATACAATATGATTTCTATTGTGAGAAGGAGAACATCCCCTACTTTTGCCTATGCGCTAGAAAACTTTCTCGATACATATTTCCTTAACTGTACATCATAAACAGAACCTCTAATAATTTCAGTTACCGAACTAACTAGCTTCTTATTCTGGTAACTGCGGTTGCGACTGATTGGTACGGTTTGATTCAGGGTACATACTACATACCATACATCGAACCTATGGCGTGGTTTGGTCTGTTTACTTTTTGGCCCTGTAGAATACGAGTGTGTTGTGGGCAATCCGTCGCATGCGCGCTACTGAAGCCCTAAAATGTCTAAGTGATATTAAAACAATAACAGTTTAAGACATCTACATTTTTATTTAATAAATTATGAATACACAGACAATATATTTTACGTGAATTTTTCCTTTCTTAATAGATCAGATAGTTCATTGCGCTGAAAATAAAATACAATGCATTATTCATACATTTAGATTTTCTATATTTATATAAACAATGTTTATATATATATTTTTTTATAAATAACGAGATTTCCTGTAAATATATTCAGAAAACATTTTATAAAACTTCAAAATTTTAAACCAACTGTAGGCAGGATAGCCCGCTAAAGTATCTGGCGTCTGTATGCCAGGGCGTCTTCCTTCCCTTTAGTTTAATATACCGTAAGACGCGAATTTAATTAGTTACTTGAAAGTAGAAAAAAGGAAATTCATCGCAGAGTTGCCAATTGCCTATCCTTACCGGTGTATAATGTGTGTATGTAATAGGGATGGGCGATATACCAATAACTGTTTTAACCGATGTGGTAGCCGATAACGCTCGATCCAATATTCTCAAGAAAGGACACGCTTCACCGTTCTCGTTCTCGGAGCCTCGATCCCAACAGCAAAATGTTTGTAACTGCATCTAGGGAACTCATAATACATCGCATAGTTATATTATATTGCAATATTATGGATCGCATATCCAAAGCGCGGAGAACGATAATAACGAGAACTGTTTAGAATAACGGTTGTCGCATGTATGCAAGTACCTGAAAGTGAGAGAATATCGTCCGACTTGTAAAATTCAGACGATATTTTACAGCGATAATGTTAAAATTATACTAACAGCATTTTAGCAAATGCGTAGCAATGTCGTTCCTTCAATTAGAGCGTTGCCAGTTGCATATAGATAAGGTAAGTTGTCAACGTACTTACTTGACATTTGTCATTTTGACATTCTATTTGGTATTGAAAGTTTTCGTATTTTTTTAACCATATATATTTGTCAAACCATATGATTGTGATGTTTGTGTTTTTAGTATTTGTAAGTTGGTAACACTAGCTAGAATGTACGACACATGTAGCGGTCAACGCCT
>JARFOC010040775.1:0-24013 GCA_031763485.1 Osmoderma eremita | reverse complement strand
TTGTCATGTTGGAATGTAAACTGATCATAAAGAGATGTTACCGATGGCAACATAACATTCTCCAAAATATCCCTATACTGTAACCGTCTCAAGTGTCCATTAATATTCCAAATAGTACCAGGTCCTGCGTATGACATCCAACCCCACACTGCTCCAGAAAGCCGCCCACTTATATTTTTCGGATGAACATATTGTGGTTTGTTATTTGGAAGAGTTCTTTAAAAGTAAATATATGAAATATACGTACTTTCACTCTGTTTTTGGCTCTAACACAATTTAAAAAATCCACACTCCCTATTTGACAAATAATGGCGTACCGGCGTTTAGGAATTAATAGCGGAACAGGCGCGAATTGTACGAAACCGAAAAGTGCGGAAAACGAAGCGATCTCGAAATGGAGTGCACGTGACATGATCGGCCAATAGAAAAGTACATTGTAGTAGGTTTATGCGAGTTAGGATTGCCTATTTCTAAAATCAAATAAATATTGGTTTGAGTAAAAAGAAAAAGTATGTTCTTGTTAAATGAAAAAGGACATATTTTTCCAGTTATAAGTTCATTGTTTTAACTCAAAAAACAATTTCTTTCCTTCAAATAAAATTCTCCAACAAAATATATTTCTTTGACTGAAGTGAAGACTTTTTTATATCTGTGTACATACAGCAAAATTTCAAAGAAGACAATAGATTATTCAATATAGAGTTAGAACAATAGAGTTCTTAAGTTTTCTCCTATTTTGAACTAGCATGTAGTAGACGCTCAATTTATATCGTGAAGAATACATATCGTTCTATTCTCAGAATGAACCAAAGGAGTTCTCAAACTTGTCGTCTCACTTAAAATCGAGAACAACTGCCAAATAGAAATCAGAAGAAAACAGATAGGTAATACTTTTAATAAATCGCTTAAATGATCGTCAATTTTCTTTGATGTGATAAATGATTATCTAAATTAAAGAAAAAGTTCCATTACCAAGTATATAAATTAAATGTATTCAAGTCGTTTTCCCGTACCTGCATTAACTTATTAGTTATGTAAATAAGGGCGAGGTTAACACGTAAAAACTAATTTTCCAATTCCGTCTACAGTGTTGTAATTAATCCCCGAGGGGCGGAGGAAGATAATTATTCAGAAGACAATTCAATTTAGGCCGGATACCCAGCATAAATGTAAATGGGGGGTGACGGGTTGAAAATTTAAGAGTTCTATTTGAATAATTAATTAGAGGGGAGATACGTTAAAAATATTCTACCTTTAACAAGCCTCACCTTGTTAAAGGTAGAACCTCTTTTCCTTACCAAGATCTAAAGTGATCTCAACTGTTTTTGCTGGATATTATTTCTATTTGAATTATGATGACATTCAGTTATCGATATCACCAAAGCTCTGGGGAAACAGAAGTATTGACCGCATAATGAGAAGCCTGTCTACAACACTCATTATTTAGTTATTTGTAAAGGAGGCATTGGTGATGAAGTCTCCTTGTAACGATGGTGATTCATCGCAGGTCGCTCTAGTAGTTTACCGATGGTCAATATCTTGGGGCCGCTAACTACAATAGATTTGAAACGAAAAAAATGTTTTATGGAGTTTCTTTGTAAGATAATTGTACTTCTGTGTTCTAGTTGGCTTAGAAAGCAGGCAATGCTCAAAGATTTTAGAGTCAAAAGATTTTTTAAACTGTATGACGGCCCCCAAGGACTCTCACCTGTTGCGAATCTCATGCGGCCATTAAATCAAATGCTGACTGTTTGAGTAATAACTGGTGGTCAGAATATATTGTTTTCTTCAAGAAAGGCATTGTATTGCATTAGCATCAAATTTGAACTTGCCGAAAGCCTAAAAAGACTAGTTAAAAGCTTACTGATAAAGATATCAAACAGTAATGGATCTAGGTTTGGTCTCTGTGGTACGACTGACACGGTTGTAAGATAACCAATAAAATTTGAAAATACATAATTTTACACCCACTGTGGATTTTAGTTATGTTTTTTTTCTGATTCTGAAGTTTTATCATTTCACCAAATTGCACAATGTAATAAAATCCACACCCAAATGTTTTTTTTTAGGATAACTGACTGATAACTTTTTAGTTTTTATTAAATCAATCTAGTGGTTCTTTTAATACCAACTGTATAATTTTGCGTCAATTACTCTATTTCTGATTATGCGGCTAGGAGCTGATGTTTGGCTTAATTATGTCTTGATTGTAATGGAAGAAACGAAAGGCTCTTTTCTTGAAATGTTTCTGTTTTGATAGAATCTACCCACACTTGTGTATCATTGATACAGGTGGCATTTGCTTGATCAGATCCTTTGCTCGAAAATTTCAGATATTAAAGTAAAAAGTTGCTTCAACTTAGAAGACGCAAAATAAAAGCCTATAACCGAAGAGCAGAATAGAACGTATTGGACATAAGTTTTTAAATATTTAATATTCGTCCAGAAACACGAATCTGGCACAAATAAATCAAAATAATGCTGAGAGATAAATATGTGTTTACATACGTCCGACATTTCCTGTCAAATACGAAATATAATTTAAGAAAAAACTTCCTCGCTATACCTATTTCTTCGGCACATAAACGATATACCTATCATAACTTCGGCAGACGGCGAAATCCTTATTAGACGCATAATAACTGGGGTGGTGTTTTTGGAACAAAGTGTGCTGTCAATCTAAAACAATAAAAACAGGGTTAAAGCGTTCCGAGCGTATTCACCTGTAAATTAATGTATACGGGACGTCCGTTTTTGTGTTATGTATCAGGGAATGCCAGTAGATGGCATGTTAAATGAAAATAAAGTAAAGTTTGCAAGCAGATGATGCGTTATAAAATGAGGGGCCTAGAGTATGCTGTTTGTATGCTATTGGTCCCTAAAGTTCCAAAATGACGACTTAGAAGAAAGAAATCAACTCACAAACTTACCAACTATTCATCTGAATAGATGTTCGAATTGCCATACATGCACTTTTTGGCAAAAATAAAGAAATTTTTGTAGTGCATTGTCTCTGGTGGCCTGGATAATTTGTCGGCATTCCAAAGTTACGCGTTCTTGTGGTTCTTCTAGAGTCCTAGGTTGCTGGATGTATACTCGTGACTTTAGATACTCCTCAAGGAAAAAAATCTAATAGGGGTTAAATTGAGTGATCGCGCCGGCTATTCGACTGTGCCACGTCTATCTACCCAGGCATTAGGAAATATTTCATCCAGATTATGCCTGACACCTCGATCATTATGAGGTGAGGCACAGTCCTGCTGATACCAGAGAGACGCATTAGGAGCATTTTGAGTCTTCTTCATTTGGAGATAACGCAAGAAGGCTAGATACAAGCTGGTCACGAAGAAACTGTAGGTACATCTCACCATTTAATGACCAATACAAGAAACGTGGCCCCGAAATATTGATAAAACGCGCCCATACATTCAATGTTTGTGGACGTTGTGTATGGCACTCTTGCATCCAATGAGAATTACTTTCGGCCCAGTATCTACAATCGTGTCTAAGAATTTTTCCTTGTCCTTTTCCTTGGCTGAAGAGAATGTTATTCAATGCATCCGGTCGGTTTGCTAATATTTCAAGCATACTTTCGCAAAAGTGACGTCTACGATCGCAGTATTCTCGCTGAGTTCCCGTTCACGGAAAATTTTGTAGGGACGAAATTTTTCTCGCTTAAGAATATTCAAAACCGTTCGCTGATAAGTATTAGAATCTCAGCATTTCGTCAATGTAGACACAATGATCGTTTTCATAAAGACTTATTTTCTTTGCACCGTCAAACAGTGCCAGGCCTTCAGGTATTAAAGCGGTGCAACGTTTTTAGAGTTTTTGTGCAATTTTTGCCTTTGATGTTTTCAGCTATATATTGCAAAAACTATTCACCTCAAACCCTCCTGATGGGGTATTGCTGCACGCATAAAACCAAGCTCTTACCGGGTCTTGATTGGTGTTCTCAAAATTGGGTATCCGTTTTAAGAACATTGATCATGATGTCACCACCGGAAGTAAAAGTATGCCTAAAAAATGCTGAATTAAAATAAGAAATTGACCTGTCCGAACATTTTTCTCAAATCAACCTTTTAAAGAAATTATGAATTTTATTCCATAATTTTTACGCTTACTGTATATACAATACATGCGTAATCCTCACTACATCATACATCAATTGTTAAGCGATTAATGATTCATTTTTACTGGGTTGCTGTAATCGATAATAAAGTATCTCGACTCGTTCGTAATTCTGATAATTATCCCATTAAATAGCCAGTATACCTACTAAATGTTCAGGGTCTACATTTATTTAACAAGCATTTTATCTCAGTGTAGTAATCGCCTACGTTTGATGGATTATCTAATTTACTCGCAGCTGAGTAGATTAATACTCATTGTGTATTTATCAAGCTGTACTCGAACAGACGTACGCACGAGTCTTTGATGTTATGTCGATATGAATTATTTATAAAACGTAGAGATATAAATAGCGTTAAACTATAATTTTTCTGACTCGTTTACATGTAAAACTGTCATCCTTTGAAATTTACTACGACAAGGTGAATAGTAATTTTGGTGGAGGTGCCTCTTCAGCTCGGGTTATAGAAAGTCTATTCCTTTTGATTGTGTAGTTTGCCATTATGTTTACGTTATTTTAAAGTAACTGCCTTCACCTACATGAGATGTGTGTAAAGTATGCAATTCGGGAATTGGTTGACAAATAGAGCCGACGTGCTCTTGAAACAATGTCCCGAATTTTATTAAATCAATTTGCGTGGTGTGGGTTTCCCGATACTGCGTATTATAGAAAAGTAAGCGAGTAACTTTATGTAACCTGCTTTAAAAAAATTTAGGGCAGAATGTACACTGAAAATAATATTAGCTAACAATGAGATAGAAAATTTATACATAGATATATAATCGTTCCCACCGTGTCAAATCACTTGCTGCATTTCAAGTAACGATACAATCTAGTAAGAAAGTATGGCTAACGTTTAAGTATTTTCGATTGGATTATACCTTAAATATTGAAACATCGTATCTACCAAAATTTGGCACGTGTCAAGAATATCTGTTCAAATTTGATGTGTGAAAAATATTTGTGAAAATTTAGTATGCAGCAAAAGTATTTGTCAAAATTTGACATGTGTCAATAGTGTCTGTGAAAATTGGATATGTGCGAAAATTGGAAATGTGTATCGGTCAAAATTTGACATAAGTTCGAATCATCTGTGAAAATTTGACATATGTCTAAAGCATCTCTCAAAGTTTTAGATATGGTCAAAAATTGACTTGCGTCAACAGTATATATCAAAATTTGAGATGTGTCCAAAGCATCGCTCAAAAATTAACATATGGCCAAAACATCTGTCAAAGTTTGACATGTGTCGGGAGAATTTGTCAATATTTGACATGTGAAGAATATCTATCCAAATTTAATCTGTGACAAAAGTATCTGTGAAAATTTGGCATGCATCAATATTATCTATTAAAATTTGACATCTGTTAATAGTATTTTTCAAAATTTGATATGTTTCACGGGTATAGGTGAAATTCCGAATGTGTTTAAATTATCTGTCAAAATTTGACGTGTGTCAAAGTTATCTGTCAAATTTTGACACACAGTCAGAGCATTTTGAGCCCTTTTTGGTTTTCAGTAGTGCAGATGTTGTGATCACCAGACAGCAATGAAATAAACGCACCCAGTTGCACGATGAGTGCGTCTACATTCGTTTATGAGATGAGTTCACCGGAAGAATTCTGGTATACATAACTCAGGCGAGGGCCTATTATAAAATGACGACAAACCTTTGCTTAGCCTACTTTAGACTTTCTGTCGTAGTAACATTCCACCGTATCGAGGAAATGTCGGCACCGCGGATGGTAAATTGAGTCGTGTAATTAAATCAAAAACATCTCATTCTAAACTTTATCGTCGCGTCAGCTGCGTCCGCCGTAATCAACGCCGCTTAGCCGACTAGATTTCTAAGTAAAGTGGCAATTATAGTAAAGCTTTCGGCTGTAGTGTCGATATCGGATGATACGGGCGACACTTTCGCTATTTTGGATTTGAGATAATAAAATTTTTGATTCGCATCCGGCGAAATTATGCTGCTGAAATTATCCTACAAACGTAGCGAGTATTAAATAAACAACGGTACTACTATACGGGGCTTTTTTGTAACGTTACACATAGATATTTCTTACAGCTAACCTTAAGCGACATAGTAGGCAACCAGTTATACGCCAACGCGTCGTCAGTGTGGAAAAAAAAAATGTGTATACAAGATTTCTAGGTATATTAATTTAATAATTTATTTTTTTAAATATTTATTCATATATCAATCACAAATTAAATACATTTTATTTAAAAGTAAAAAAATTATTTAACATGAACAATACAAAGATGAAAATGTGGCGGTGTGTGTGATAACGTGGTACCAGAAGAATAATAATTTAAGACGGGTTAGGGACATGTTTTCAGTCAATTATCCTGAAGGCCTGCAGCATGTGCGAAAGCTATGCTCAATATTTTTAACAAGTTCAAAGCAGATGGTTGCGTTCTCACAGAAAAATAAATAAAACCAATCAGGTTTCAACAGAACATCAATCTGAATATCCTAAGTTATGTAGAGGAACGGTATGTAGGATCGCTTTTAGATGTAGACAAACATTACAAAGTATCACACAGTTTGATATAAAAAACCGTGAAAAAATTCAATTATAAGCCATACCAAATACCAATCATCAAAAGCTTTTCGAGGAAGATAAAATAAACCGAAAAGATTTTTGCGAAATAATGTTTAATTTGTTATATGAAAACGAAGAAATTTTGAATAAAACACTTTTTACTGGCATACCTACGTTTACCTTTGTTTTGTTTATCATAATTAACAATTGGAATAAACTAATTTCTTCATTCAAAGATGAAATTTTGCACTTTATTAAAACATAACCAAATTCTACTATATCGTAATATTTTAACAGTTTCATAGTAGACAATAAATGGGGAGGTCAACACTCGGAACTTCCGGGTTGTATCCTACATTTATTCATTGAAAAATACTAAGTTTTCTTTCCACTAATACATTAGTTTCTAATCCCGAACAAATCCTCATGCACAAAACCTGACACGCATGCAGTACCCTCAAAAGATCAGCTGATTTGTATCCAAACGATTGCTTTCCTCGGGGTTATCCGAAAAGTAAAGTTTATAATAATATGCAAATACGTAATTTGGACGAATTCAAAGCCCGTACACGTACTGCATGTGATGGAATAAACCCAGAATTGCCTTGAAAGACGTGGAGGACATTTAGAAAACTTGCTGTGAAATTACACTTCACCTTTGTTATGTTGTATTGTTTGTCTTTAATTAGTCGTTAGAATAAAATAATTTCTTCATTCCAAGTCGAAATTTTGCAATTCTTTGTTAAAAACATAACCAAATTCTTCATGGCTCTGTTTTGCCAACACAAAAAATATTTCCGTACGAAATTCCACTATGCCTCATTTAGAGAGACTACATGTAATTCGTATATCTTCATATTTAGTAACAATTTAAAAACATTACGATTTCGGTCCACCTATTCAAAAACAAGATTTATGTAAACCATTTTTCGCAGCTAACTCTCCGTGTATGTTCATTCATATGCCATTCTCGCGATAACCCGTTTGAAAAACCACTAACAAAAAGATTTTTGTTTGCACGTCAATTACGATTCCTAACACGAACAGTTACCGCTAAAAACCGGCATAAATAAATCGTTCAGTATTCACTTTACTCCCGAAGCATAAACAAATCTCACCCTATTTGTTTTTGTTCACTTAATAATGAAGCAAATGGAGGCATGTATACATACCTAACTAAAAATGAGTTATCCCCAGATGTTTAACGATTTTTTTTGTTCTAAAATGTCTACGTCCAATTTTTTCTTTCGTAATTATGCACACACATGGAAAACAAACAAAAATACAGACATATGTAGAGTACTTCTCAAAAGTACCTACTATTTGGCGAAACAAAAGTCATCGCCGTCCATGATAAATTGAATAATTTCCGAATATACAATAAAATTCGAAACCCAATTTTCACACACACCAAAATGTTGCGTGGCGTAATCAATTGTGCTCGGATTGTTAAAATTACTACTACGACAAGCGATGCGACGTGTAATGTGGCGTTAAAAGCGTTGTATCGTAATTTGTGCAGACAGGTGGAGATCCTAACTGCGGCTGGGATTTGGTCGACAATTATTCATATTTAACGACGTGATTAATGAATTTTAGCAGTGGTAGCAAAATGACATATTTTGAATCAGTTGTTGACCGGCAAACTTTTTTATTTGTTTTTTTTAAAGAAGAAATAAGAATTTAAAACTCTTATGCATGTAAATAATCATTTTATTGCGTGAACTCAACACTACGTTTGGAGGTCGGCGAATCAAATCTAAAGATAAAGTATATAACTGGAATTCCTTCGATTGTCTGCGATGGTCAAGTAAAAAATAATTCAATTCAAGACTTGTGTTATTCGTTTCCGTTTATATTATTAAAATGCAAGTGATATTGGGAATAAAACTGATGAATTTATATTATTTCGTAAGGTGCCACTTAACCTCTGATAGGCTTATTATTGTTGGCGACTTTAATATACCTAATTTTTGCCACAATATTCCAATATGTAGGCAGGTGATCATTTTGAAAGTCTTCTGTGATTTACTAAATTCACAAAAATACAGTAGGGTGTATAATTCTCAAAATAGGATACTAGATCTTATATTTTCCACGCTCAATTGTGAGGTCACCAGTCAAGATTTACTTTTGGTTCATGAGGATGTCGTCTGAAATCCAGCCTTGAACATCGCATTCAAGCTGACTTGCGCTCCTCGTGCCGACTTTCCAGTTAAAGGTGCGCGGAAAGTCTACAAGTTTCCGAAAGGGGAGTTTCTTGCCCTCTATAAAGCTCGTATCGACTGGTCAATTTGAACCTCAGTGCAGACGCTGACTTTGCCGATATGGAATTTTATAGAGTCTTTTACTGCTGTGTGGTAAATACATATGTTCATATTTACCGTCAGCAGAGAGGATATAAAGGAAAATATCCCGTTTGGTATACTGAAGAGGTTATTAGAAACATTTAACAGAAATATAAGTTGTACAAGAAATATAAAAGTTCCGGTAACTCAGCAGATTTAGACTTTAGTCTGATTAAATCACAGATTGAGCAGGCTTAACTGTATTATATTTCTAATATGGATATATATATATATATATGCATCTGGATGCTTAGAACTTTTGGTCCTTTATCGGCACTCGCAGAAAATCCACTAGAATTCCTGATTATGTACAAAGATGGCGTACGTTTCAGAGACCTCCAGCTGATTGTCGATGCATTTTCGGACCAGTTTTCGAATGTTCTTCTGGACTTAGCTCTGTCTTCTTCTGAAAAAAGATATTAATGACGATTCTGCTACAGAAGGCCACATTATCCCGCTAAGTATTGATAGAATACCTTGTCTTACGAAAACCCTTAGAAATATGGCTACATCCGCCCGAGATCAAATGCCTAGGTTCCTGCTCAGGGACTGTGCTACTCTCTCAACCTCCATGTATAAGTAGAATATTCAACTTGGTTTTAAAAACTTGCACCTTTACATCTACACAGAAACTGGCAAGAATATGTCCTACCTTCAAGGATGGCAAGTCATCTGATATCAATAATTATAGACCAATTTCCAAACTGTCCAATATGTCGAAAAATCTTCGAAAGATATATAAAAATTTGTATTTCATCGTAGCCAACTACATCTCTGTAGCTCAACGTGGTTTTATCGAGAAAAAGACGATCGCTACCAACTTGGGAACTTTTACACAATATGCTTCTGAAATATTGAACACTCAAGGACAGGTTAACGTCACCTATACCGACTTATCGAAGGCATTTGGTAGAATTGACCATGGCATGTTGCAGAAATTATATAGCTTCGGTTTTAGTGATTCGCTTATTAATTTAATGAAGCCTATCTCACCAATCCTGAATTTCATGTCTCACAACAACTTCCAATCTGCTACTAAAGCGATTACGTCAGGAGTCATCATCCGCTGGATCGTCGATTACTCCTTCCACCTCGGTGGCATGGTCCTATTGTGGAGATCTTACGTCAGGAGTACCCCGGGGTTCGAATTTGGGTCCATTGCTTTTTCTATTGCTTTTGCTATTGTTTTTCAATGACATTTCTTATCTGGTCGATTGCATGATATTGATGTTTGCAGACGATATTAATAATTTTTACAAGTGTTATGTTAGTTGATGATTGTGTGGGACTCCAGCATAACTTGGAGTCGGAATGATGTATTGGAAATAGGAGTATGAATCTGAGTTTCTCCAGAGAAAAGTCTCCGATTCTCAAAGCTGAAATATGCATGGCTATTATGATGTCCATACTATGATGTGCACAAGAAAGTAATAGAAAATATCCAAAGGCGATTTCCTAAACATTTATGGTATAATATGAACATTACCTACCCACACCGAGGATTTCCCTACAGTGTATTATTACACACCTTCACCTTAACCAATTTGAAATCAAGAAGAAAGTGACTCCACCTATCTGCTGCGCAAGTTGACATTCTTGCTACCACGAGTAGCCACCATATGACGCTGGATTAGTTGAATCTGCTGAGAATAAGGCATTGCATGAGTTTATCCAAGCTTATTTTCCGATTTTAAGAATCATATACTCTTCAAACGTATTTTTCTATCGATCTGGAGAAGTTGTCTCAGTATTTTTATTTTACCTCTTTTGTTTGATTGCTAACTCGATTTCTGTTTACAACTTAGTCTTCTATAGACTGAGTACTATAATTGTGATACGATCTTCTTGTTCCCCAACATCATTACTTCCTATGTCCATCAAGGGTAATGCTGTGTGTTATTTTGTATGATAGATATTGATTATGTCCAATTCTAAAGAAAGTAATTGTCTACTTAATGCAGTCAATTCGTGTCAAATCAGTATTCTTCCAAAAAGCACCTATCCTGTTTATTTCTCGCAGCTCTCTAGGACGCATTCAATATTTACCTACGCAGTAAAAAAACCCTTAAGCTTGAAGTGATGAGAGGTTACATGGCTTCGGTATCTCTGTATGTGGGAAATAAAGTTGACATGTACCTACGTCTCGTGTGGTAGATATGCAACGTACGTGTATAAAATAAAAATAAGAAATATACGTGTTAGATTGCATGCTGTTTCATACATTATTCATGATAGTTCTTCGCCTTACCAGTGAATTTCTCAAGGCAACCAATTTGTATGTTGTAGTAATATGCCTGAAAATGATGTTAATAAAAAGTTACATCTAAGTTTAAAAAAAAACCTTGACAACAGATGGAGTAGTAATCAATTTAAATTAAGTATTTTGCTAGATTAATGATAGGGGTGCACAATTTTTCTCAATTTGCTATTCCCCTGTCCTAAAATTCCAAGTATATAAGTAATTGAATGTAACGGAAAACCGTCAAAATATTTGGGGATGAAAAGTAAAGAGCTAATTAAATTCGCCTCCTTAGATTATAATTCCGAAACTTACTCAGACGCAGTTACCGCAAGTAATTAAAGAGAAAAAAATAAAGGACTATTCAAAGCGTTAATTGATTATACCGCGGTACATTACCCACGCAGTGTGCATTTGACAGTTCTGAGAACCTCAAACGGATTTCAATAATAATTTTCAAATTCCTTGCGATACAAAACCGAAACATTTTGTATCGCAATAGAACGATCAGAAAGAAACTTCGATGAAACGATTTTCTACTCTCAATTTGCCTATATCTGCTTCTCAGTCGGCAAAGAAGGACTCTTCTTCTGGAAAAAGCCAGAGGCCAGATAATGGTACTAATTAATATTACTTGATACAAGAATATTTCAGTTTTAAATACACATTGTACAATCATAAAACATTGTCACATCTACACAATGCGAAAAGGAGTTTGGAAGGCATCTACAAATTAGCATGGCGAGCTTATGCAAGATACCAGGCAAAGTAAGAAACACTAGTGCAGTTTCTAGAGGCGATGTTGGTACCGAATATGAAGAGTGTTACTGTAGTGTGAAGGGTGCAGACGTGGATTTGAGTTTCCATTGCAGAAGGCCGTATAAGTCAAATTCATGTAACTGTTACCATGTTACAGTAACCAAGTAACTAAGTAATTGATGCGTTACTAGTCGATGAAAAATAAATAAAAAGTATTAGAAAACGGAAAAGTGAGAGATGGCTAACAACAAGAGAAGGGGTGCTGAAATCTTAACTAGGACAAATCTAAACTAGAATAAACCTATACTTATCATAAATTATACTAGTATACAAAGATACTGAAAGTAATATCATAGTAAATAACAATAAATAAATAAATATAAAACAACAAAGTAACAATAACAATAATGTTAATTAAAAGACACAAAACTACATACTAAACAATTCAGTACACCTACTCAGCAAATACGGCAAATGCCAAAGTTTATATCACCAGAAGTACGAGCAATATTCTTGTAGTATGAGCAGATCCTGTGCAGAGGGGATCTGAATAAGATATTTGTATTAGGGGTTGTAGTGTAAAAAGTTATGTTTAGCCGCACTAGATGAGCAGGTATAAAGAAAGAGATTTTATTAGTAGAGTAGGGGCATCAAATACATTATGGAGATGAGAATTGAATATTGTTATGGTTCCGGCGAAGTTCAAGAGGTTGAAGGTGAAATAAATTTAGGCGTGTGTTGCGATGGAAGCCATGATAGGGCTAACCGCATTAAGTTTGAAATAAAGATACTTCATGGATTTACGCTGAATTTTTTCAAACATAACGGAATACGTTTTGTATAAGTGGTAAAGATGGAAATTGGATATTTGAAATTTAGGATGTGAGAGGTGAAGGAAGATTGTGCAAGGCAACAAATGTGATCTATATATATATAGAGTGTGCTGTTACCGTTTAAAAATCTAGTAACGAAATAATTGGGACGTTACTGGATAATGGATAAATAAATAAAGGTATCAGAAACGTTAAGTCATAATTTGTGGCAAGGGTGAAACATTACATTTACACATTACAAGGGTATTTGTAAATAAAATTTAAATATTGTCAAAATTCATTGTATTTCTGTTAAATAGTAACTTATTCAAAATTCTATTTAATAACCTCTTCTTTTGGCTTTTCATATTCGTAATTTCAATTTCTAATATATGTCAAAATTTATGTATTATATATTATTTTTCAAAAATTGCCTAGTTACGTCCATCGAACCGAAGAGATATCAATAAATAAATTCAAATCGCATATGTGGTTGTCATTTTTTGACATCAGCATGGATCGTTACCAGTGGAGATGCAAGTAATAAATTTGCTTTACAGAAAGGTAACGAAAGGGTGGGAGCAAGAAAGATCTAGGGACAGCAGATTCCCTTGCAAATGCTGAACATTATCCCAAGATTTCATCAAATTTATTTTTGTCAGAAGTATAAGCAAGTACGGAGCATACTAAAGAAGAAAGTAAATCATTTATATATAATATGAACAACAAAGGACCCAGAGTAGAACCTTGTATAACGCCAGATACACGTGAGAAATAAACCATGCGCCGATAATGGCATTTTTACGGTTAATTGTTTTTTGGCACTTTTGATATTTCTTATGTTACGTCATGGTTAAGCCGTTCCTGGAATTACAACAACATACGCAGTCCTTCTGGCGGGACTGACAGTCCAAGCTAGATGAAGTGTACTGCATTACTGGCCCTATTGCATTTGTCTCGGTGGCTTGTGTGTTTGACCGGTGTCCTCTAGATGGGGTATGTCGTGGCGCAAGCAAGTGGCTCGGATATTTCGCAATGAGCTTGGAGGCGCATTAGCGATGATAGATAGCGTCTTTAATGCTTGTACCACTTTCATTGCTTTTGCTAGTATGGTGAGTTCAGCAATAAACCATGCGCCGATAATGGCATTTTTACGGTTAATTGTTTTGATGTTTCTTGTGAGAAGTTGTTCGATTGAAACTCTAAAATATAGTGAATATAGTTACATCGGGATCTGGAGTAAGATTGTAGTAAACGAAGAAGTGTTTATGTGGCTCGGTAGGTTTATTCCATTCATTTTATTCGCTAAGACACACATGTACCTTAGAATGATTATATTAAAACAAGCATAGGTATTTCGCTTTAGACAGATATGTTTATCATAAACCGTAAAGAATGTCTGTGTCCTGAACAAACAAAATTCTCTTTTTACACACATTTCATGCGTTTATATACGTGATGAGAACATAAGAGGGTACCTAGGTAAACGCGATCCATCACTATGTTAAGTGCCTGATTTACATATTATGGAAAATACGTCCATCCCAGGAATGGAGAAATGAAAGACAAGAGATCAATTTTCTTTCCTCTTAACAGGATAAACAGCCGGTTGTTTTATTTGTCAGGGTAAATAACAATTACATTTTAAATTGTTTGGTTGTCGCAAATACCATTACATTTAAAATGTTTTAGTTTAAATAAGAAATAATTCTGTAGAAGAGGGTGTTAAAGTTTTTGTGTTGTAATAAATATATTTCAAATCCCTTAATACTAGATTCATATAGTTTAGTATCTAGCATCTATTGTACTTGTTGTAATTAAATTTAGTTAATGGACGTCTTGGGAGCGTAATTGGTTCCGGTTGGTTAGACCTTATCTCTCTAATTGAATTGAAGAGCAATTAACAAAATGCATCTGCAATACACCGCGAATGGAAATGCCTGCCACTAACAATAAGTGCGTATCACGCGCTTCAAGATCTATTTCCTTTAATAGAAAATTTGAATTTACATTATATAATTAATTTGAGAAATAATAATGTTTTCAAAATGCACCTTTATATCAACTAGGTATAGAGAAAACTCTGCTAAGTAATTGATGAAGTTGGATCTTATGCTGCTATAATTTGAATGCGCTGATTTAGACATGTGTCCAGATCTTATAAAATACAGTAACGTGGTTTCTTTGTTCAGGGGGATGATCAGGATTAGGCTCGCTGAAATTAGCGTGCAGAGTGCGCGTAACCCACAGGCGGGAAATCATAATATTAAATTCACATATTTTGTTAAATGAGGCGAAAAAATTAGTTTTGCAGACCAGCGTTCAGGTGGTTAGCAGCGGTTCTCGCCGGCACGGCCAAATCTGCCGGGATAACGCAGTGGTAAGAGCGCTAGGCATCTATAGCGGATGTTGATGGTTCGAATCTCCGTTGCGGCAATCGATTTTTATAAAGATTGCAGCAACGGTGATCGGTACTTCTCCGGTACCCTCCAGTGTTGAGGCAGTAGTGTTGAAACAACACTGCTGCCCTCTTACGGCGAGGAGAGGCAGTAACAAACCATACACGCAAAGACATTTTATAGAGTTAAATGAAACAGAGTTGCAGATTTTATAAGAAGACTTAAACTGTCACAAAAAATTTGTTAAAATAACATTAAAAGGAAATATTTTAGCACTTTTCGGAAGGATTCTTATAACATGCCATGTAGTTAAAAACTCCAAAAAAACAGAAATAAAGCACATCTCGCGTCCAACTACTTGTGTATTTGGACGTGAAGGAACTATCAGACGGTGAGAAATCGATGTTAGATCCAACACAGCATTTTTTTGTGTGCCAAAAGTTTTTTCATCCCGCGCGTGTTACGTCACACTGGTCAGGTAATACAACGCCCAAGGCGTTCAGTCAAGGCAATACCCATAGGCGGTGAATAACTCAATTCGCATGCAAAAAATACTTAATTCTTGTGAAAATTAAGTAGGTTTTTTAATAGAAAATATCTCTTCCCAAACCAACAAAATGATAAATTCCTCTAAAGAATAAAGCGAAATCTTTCCTTCTTTATTTTACAATTACGCATAAAATTTATACAGTCGCATTTCACTGTTTGTTGTCTCTTAAATTCACATTTTCGTTTAGGGAAAATGTGATATGTTCCTTACAAATGATCGTTTTTAATAGCGCATTATTGCTCTTATCGCACTCTATTGCGGCAAGTTCGTGTGTCATTGGGTGACTATACACCAATCGCGCATTAGATGTCTAACTAATGAGTGGTTATTTTTTAAATATTTTTGACAGAGAAAAACTCGCAATTTTAGCAGATACATTTCCCTAAAAGCAGGAAGAAAAAAGAATAACCTGTATCAGCAAAGCCATAGGGAAAAAGTTTTTATCACATTCGGATTAAATTGTATCAAACACTTAATTGATGTTAACAAAATGGGTTGAAACTGTTCCGCCAAACGTGATATAACTTTATAAAGTGGAAGAGCTCAAACATTTAAGCAAATAACGAAAAGAACAAATGAGGGAAAGGGAAAATATTAAAACTCCTATACAAAGGGAATGTTTGAAAGCAACACTGGTCCATCTGCAATATTTAGAAAAGTCGCATGATATTGTGGAAAATAAATTACCTTTTTTAACTTGAATATTTGAAGTATGAAAGGAGTATTATTCCGAAAAATTTGGTGGTAAAAAGATAACAGATCCAAGGAAAACACAAAATCGAAATTAGGAAACACCTGATAGAAACCACGCTAGAGGAAGTAGAGGGATCTATAAAAAAAATGAAAATAGGGAGAGCATGCAGAGAAGACGGAATAGACCCAGAGATGATCAAGTGCGCTGGGGAGCAAGGGAATAAATGGCTATAGATAATTTGCAAAAAGGCATGGAAAAGTTGTAAGATACCGAAAAACTGTGAATGCAATTTAATATTGCCCAATACAAAAAAAGGCGAACATTGCACAGGAATATGCCTAACCCAAACCAGCTTTAAAGTATACACAAGGATCTTAGAGAGAGGACTTGGAGCATATGTAGAGGCGAAGATGGAAGAAGAACAAATGGGATCTAGGCCGGATAGGCAAGCAAGTGACAGCATATACATCACAAAAATTCTAATAGAAAGGAAAATAGAAGAAGGGGAGGAAATGCTTATAACATTTATTGATCCCAGAACTGCATTTGACACTGTGGATAGCAAAGTAATTTGGGAAACCTTAGATGAAATGGGGTTACCAACCCCAGTTTATCCAAATAATTAAAAGTGTATATGAAATGGTCAAGGCTAAAGTGCAATTGGTACACTTTGCCAACACGATGGGGCAAAACAAGAGCTAATTAAAAACAAAATCGAATAGCGCCAATTAAACTGATATGGATATCTAACAAGAATGAAACCTGATAGATTGCCAAGAAAATATTTGAATTAGGTATAAGCAAAAAAGAAAACAGGAAGGGGGTCAACGAAGAAATGGATAGAACTAATTGAATAGACTGGAAGAAGAAGAGTATAAACACAAGAGGAAATGAAAATGCTGATGAGAATGGAAGCGAGTGGAAGAAATAGGCACAGAGAAGCCTGAATCCCTTAACCTGATGCGTGTACAAGCTAAAAGATAGGAGAAGAAGAAATTAAAAGATAAAAAATGTAATTGTGCCTTTTATGAAGCCTTGAAACTACTATTTCCGCGAGTAATTTGAGAACAAATAGGGATATTTATGATCATCCCGGTGCAAGTAAAAGAGAACTTTATTTTTTCTTATGTTTAATGGAAAAACTTCAACAAAACTTGTTCCTGAAGTTTTCACGCCATCGCTTCGCAATCGGAGAGTCGTTTACAACGAATAAATCGCAACTTCCTTTCTCCAACCACTAACTGTAATTGCCGCCGCGCTATACCACGACGAATGACGCAAGACACTTGTTACACTAGCGGTTGCGCTTTCCAAGACTGCTTTTTTGGCAAGCTTCCAAGTTTTCTGATTAGCAGAATGCCGACTCAAAGAAATCGTTGCCGGTAAAAGGGGGAATCGAAATTATTTAGCAGACACTTTTCCGCCTATTTACGCCGCTTTTTATATTGAGTTTTTATGGATAACCATCGCCTTGGTATTGCGAACGATATTCAATATCGGTGGCGATAAATGTTTCGGATTTATTATGTAAATTCATTTTTTACGGGTTCTTAGTTTTCCGTCAAATTATTTTTTGTGTGGGCAGAGTTTTTTGAACCATAAATACTTAGTTTATATGTGCGGTAGATAATTTTTAACAGCAGTTTCCGCATAAATCTACATGTTTACAAACCCGTTGATTGACACGTACATGTGTCCGCCAACAAAGGAAACAAAATTATTGAAACAGGTCAGTTTTTGAACGAAGGTAGACGGCTTCTGGGGAACAAAAGATCTTCACGTCCTGAATCCCCTAACAGCAGGGGTGACAGACCCAAAATTCTTAAATTACACTAGGAGTTTTGGTTTTGTGATGTTATTCGCCAGATTCGATATTTCGTCTCATCCACTATGACCTCCAGGGCCTATTGTTGAGCGGATGTTATCATCAAACAAGTTCAAGCCTGATTCGGATGGATTCAGAACAGTGGCACATAACATGCTCTCCTGTTTTTTCGTCCTTCATATACAGTCGGCGTTTCGTTTCATCAGATAACCCGATTCTATATAGGTGCTTTCTGAGTCGGCAGTAGCCTGTCAAACCAGAAGTTGTCATTTCCACCCGCTTATGGTCAGTTCAAGTAATCCTCTAGTTCTGATTCGGTGAAATACAATCTCTCGCATATACCAAACTAGGAGAATTGATCCAATATTGGAGTACTGTCTGTTTTGAAAAGAGACTATTTTGTTGTTTGGCTATCGAAATTATAGGTTCTGCACCCTGAAAACACCCTGCACCATTCTCCTTTTCAAGAGTGTCTCCTAAGTCATTACCTTAAATGAGGGAGTGCGCCGGATAGGTTGTCAGCCGCCTCTGTTGTATTTAGTATGTTTTTGCAACTCCAGATCAATTTAGAATTGATTTTCTTTTGTGTTTATATGCAGTTGCTCATTTATATTTGGTAACGACTTTAACTTGACTAAGCAAATATTGGAATTAGATAATAATATTCTTATCATATAGCTAAATAAAAAAATGGTAGGGATTAAATGAAAGTTGACCCATAAGCAATATATATACCTACATATCTTGGGTCTTCTATTCAATTAGGATATCAGCTTATCTGTATCACATATAATACTTATTAAGCAAGTTTGCTTTCAAAATTTGATTGGAAGTCAAAGTTAAAAATAAAGTTGCTTTTGAGTTATAATAGCTTGAAGGATACAGCAAATGATTTGACCATTTGGAATCATTGGTTGCATTCCAAATGAACATAAAATCCGCTATGCACAGTCAGAATATAAAAAAAACTACCATAGTTCCATTAAAAGAAGTTGATGACATAATAATAAATGAACGAAAAATATAACAGTTGTCAAAACTAACAATTCTCTTTGAATGGCCTAACACATTTAATTAAAAATATTTTTGGTCCCAACAATTAAATTCTCTACATAATATAGCTCGTTTCCGATAATCTTTTTCTTGGAAAAACAATCAAACCACTCTGGATAATTACATTTTACATTATTATTAGTGCGAACTGTATAATTTGAATACTAGAGAGCTGATAAAGCTGATGTTGATTTTGTGGAAAATGTAAATGAGTATATCCGCTGGACGGATCAGTAATTACTGCGCTTGATGGAAGAGGGCGCCAGTAATAAAAAATCGTATTTGTTTTTCAAAACATAATGAAAATTTTGATACACCACTATACTTCCGAAATGAAGCAGCCATCGAAACAATGGACTGAGGTTGCTTGCCACAATTGATCCGAAAAAGGCAAAACCGTATATAGGTTATTTGGGACTACACTGGGGGGTCCTTCTTTTTGATTACTTTGAAAAAGGCAAATCGATAGTATGCATCCCTTTTAGATCAACTGCAAGACAATAGGCTCCACCCAAATAAAAAAATAGGAGTGTTTTTCTCCAGGATAACACACGCGTTCACACTTCAATTGTTTGAATGGCAAAAAGTCATGGCAACTACGGTTGGAATTGCTTCCGCTTCCAGCTTATTCGCCCAATTTGTCCGGTTCAGAGTCTTTCCTTTTTCCCAACCTGGAAATTGGGCTCGGTGCAAGAGATTTGGGCCAAATGAGGTAGAAATCACTGAAACTGACGCACATTGCCAGCATTTTCATAAAGGAAGGAGAAGACTTGAATAACGGTAGGTAGTAAATATAATAAGTTACAAAGAAAATACGTTGAAAAACCAAATAATTGTTTACCAAAAAGAGTCTTTATCGCATTCGCTTTTGCAGCTAAGTTTTGTGGTAAATTATAAAGTTGAACTTTTTTGGCATATCGTCCCGGGGCATGTCTCAGGTTTGGTCACTTTCAGGAGGCTAAGGCCTGTGCCAACCATTCCCTCCCCAGTTATTCTGCGTGTGATCCTTTTGGTTATGCTCTCCAGCAAAATGTGGAGAGGAGTAAGATTTAGGACCACCTCAATAGCTGCTGTTGGACAAGTTCACATTGCCCCAGTTATGCATACACACGCTAGTCTTTGCATTTTGGTGAGATTGGGTCTCGTGGTGGCCAGACTAGTTATTTTTTCCCCTTTCGCCTTGTTAGTTACTTCAAGCTCGTGCTTATTCCAAAGAAGTTTGTTGTCTAGGATAAGGCCGAAGTATTTCACCTCCATCTTCCAATCTATGTCTTGCCCATCTATCTTTAGCGTCTTAAGATTACGTTTTCTTTTTATTATAAATGCTACTAAGGTAGTCTTTGTGGGGTTGAAGTTAAGTCCCACTGATTGACATCATCTTTTCGTAATACTAAGTCCCCTTTGTACTATGTCACAGAGGTTATTCTCGAAATTTCCTCTTGCGTATATGACTATGCCATCAGCATACCCTTGGCAGAATATGCCCAGATCAGTCAAAGCGTGTAGGAGTTAATCTACTGTCAAGCTCCACATAAGTGGAGAGATAACTCCCCCTTGTGGGCATCCTCTGGTCGTGCTAATCGAAATTGTTTCCCACCTCCATTTTCACTGGTTTGGTAGAAAGCACTTGCAACAACCATTTGCAGGTTGCTACGTTTACCCCTCTCTTAATTAATGCTTTCTTGACAGCTTCATGTGGAGTGTTGTCTAGAAAGGCACACACTACGGTTTCTTTGTTCGTCAGCGCGTCCTGGATTTTATCTGTCAGCTCCACTAATGCAGTCCCAGTGGATTTGAATGAAAATCTGATTGAAACGATAGAGTCCCACATCTATCTTGTCGATGTAGGGGTTTCCCCACTTTGGAATCAAACCATTCATCCATGATCAGCCCATTAATGAAAAAATAGCCTTGTCCATTTCTATGATTATTATATTCAAAATACAGTCCTTCGAATCACGTGCACATCTCACAGCAACGTCAGCAACACTAAAAACGTTTATTTACTTTTTACCAGTAACAGAGAATGTGTTTTCTTGTCCAGGTTTACTAATTACTGATCTTCCGTCGTATCTAAGATTGTATGTACTAAATTTTACGTTGACTGGTTGGTGTTATTAACAAGTAGTTCGACCGAATATTCATATATAATATTATAGAAAAAATGTGTATTAAATATGGTGGATGCGCAGGTTAAATCCTATAACCTATTGCATTATTATAGATATTATTATTTATTATATGCTTCTAGTATAATCCATTAATTCGTAGCTATCCTCAGATCTCGAACGAAACAACAAAATTATGAATTTCAAATCACTAATCGTCCAAGTATAAAACTATCAGTATGCAACGAGGTAAAATATAAGCATCACATTAGACGAAATAAATACAAAACAAAAATATTGGAAAATCTCTCCTTACCAAATAACCATCGATTCATAATCATCAATCTTCCGCGAGTCTTTGAAGTGAGAAAGATAAATCAGCGGTGGCGATAAGTTTCCTAAATGACGTAAAAGTTTCCAGGTTAAATAGATAGAAGTATGGCCGTCTTGGTCTTTATTTACGAATTAACAACGTTAGCGTGGTGCTTTGTAAGTGTGGGCTTGGATTGTAAGTGTTTGGAGGATCACTGAACTCTAGTTATCAATCACTCGGCTATAGGAGGGGTAATTTCGTGTAGGGATCAGCGTGGGTGACCACTTGCGAAAATTAAAAGAATAAAACTGTATATTTGACTGTAGAAAGAACTACGAGGGTAGTCCAAGAAGTACCCGACCTAGCAACGAAAAAACAAAAAATTGGGGAAGAAATAACTTTATTTCTCATTTCTCTATTTATTGTCTTCTTTTAGCTGGGTAAACTTTTCCCAGGGATGCTTAATAGCTTCGATACCCTGTTTATAGTGAGAACTGTGTAGCTCCTCAAAACAGCCAGCAACCGCAGACTCCAACTCCTCATTGTTGGCAAATCTTTTACCACCCCGCCATTTTTTTCAAGTTTGGAAAAACAAAATAATCTGAGGGGGCTAAATCTGGCGAATAGGGTGTGTGAGGAAGCAATTCGTACTTTCACTCTTTGATTTTGGCCACCTCCATACCAGATGTGTGAACTAGCGCATTGTCTTGATGAAACAGCACCTTCTTCAATGCCAAATGAGGCCGTTTTTTCTTGATTTCATCACTCAAACGCTGTAATAAGTTCGCATAATTGTCGTCATTGATTGTTTTTCCATTTTGAAGATAATCAATGAAAATGACAATGATTGCACATGAATCCCAAAAAACTGAAGCAATGACATTGCCTGCAAATGGAACTGTTTTCGCCTTCTTTTGGAGCCGATTCTCCCCTTTCAGTTGCTTTGACTCTGCCTTCGTCTCATCCGTGAAGTGATGGACCCATGTTTCAGCCATGGTTATGAATCGACGCAAAAACTCGGCTTTATTGCTGTGAAATATGGGCAAACACTCGATTGGAACATCGTCACGACGCTGTTTTTGTTCCATTGTGAGCAAACGTGGCATCCATCATGCGCACAGCTTTCCCATCTACAAATTGATAGTCCATATTGAATTAAATCCGAATGAATTAGAAAATTACATGGAAGATTTTAATAAAAATATGTCGAACGAAAATGACGTACAATCTATGCGAGTAAACATTGATGAAGAAGAGATAATAGAAATACCAGACGATGAAAATGAAACTGTTCATACCAATTACACGGAAAATTTAATTGTAGATGTTCCAATTACAGATAAAACTTTAAATGTCAACGCAAATCAAATTATATTTCAGTATGTATACCATTCACCCATAAAACCTAAAGTTATAAAAATATTCGTAAAACAAAGAATTATTGCGCAACTCTCAAAACTAATTTTAATCAAGATATAATAGATTTCATTAAGGAATTTATCGCACCAGATGTAAAATATTATATGTTATTTGAACCCGAAAACATATACGAACCATTTTGCGAAGTAGTAAGACGAAGTTTTGTCTATCCTTTCTACAAGTTCTATAAATGTAATGTTAAATTACAAGATATGAAAGATACGATGAACAATTAAGAATCATACAAACGTATCACGAAAGTAAAACAAATCATAGAGGTATCAACGAAACAGATGAAAGAATAAAAATTTAAAAGAAACTGTTAGAAAATATATTAATGAATGCGAAACATATCAAGTAACAAAATATGATAGGAACCCACCTAAGATTCAATTTAATTTAACGCCAACAGCTGCAAAACCCTTCGAAATAATACATATGGATTTATTTCAAATTGAATACAAAAATTTCTTACTATTATAGACAGTTTCTCGAAATATGCACAAGAATATTCCGTTTCAGGTAGCAATTCGATAGCTAATAGGCTATCGAATAGATAGCTAATAACTTATTAGAATTCATTTCACACCATAATATACCCTCATTAATTATTTCGGATAATGGTCCCGAATTTAAAAACGTACTTTTACAGGGCTTCTTTAAAGTTCACAACATTGAAATCCATTCTTGTACCCCGCATCACCCGAGTGGAAATGTAACGAGGATAGACTGACGCAAGCAGACACCTGCTGGTTTACGGACGGTTCGAGAACACAGCAGGGCGTCGGCGCAGGAATATTTTGCAGCAAC
>JARFOC010040729.1:0-24042 GCA_031763485.1 Osmoderma eremita | reverse complement strand
CGTAGATTCTGCTGAGGATGGCAACTTAGTTGCCGAAATACGTATCCAGGAGTACTTCACTCATCGAGGTGGTAAGGCCATTTTTTTTTTACTATTTTAAGCCACCGTATCCTATTTTGTGTTTTATAAGAAAAGCATAATGTATGTAACAACTTTTGTATGTTAGTGTATACGCATTATGTGGTTTTATGTCCTGCATTATCTCTTATGTGCGCATTGTGTAAAAACAATACTACGCATTGCAGTTCGTAGTTCGTACTGTTATAGTGTAGCGTTAACACGATAAATAAAATATCGTAAACAGTTATGGTATTAAATTTAAAATAAATATTTAAACACTACAGAAAGTAACCACTTCAAAAAAGAAATGTAACTTTCCTTGGTTCCCAGCATAAGTTAAAGTACATGATTTAACCACATCTCTACGACTGCTATTATATTGAAATTTACGTTTATTGAAGAAACTAGAGAAGCTAAATTTATTACTGCAGCAAGCTCTCGTGACATGATATCCCCGCTACATAATGTCAATATATATACCTATATATATACATGAATGCATCGCGGGCAAAAGGAAAAAGCGAAAATTTAATAAAACGTCAATTTCAGAACCTACCCACTACCCCTTGTTTATGACGGCAGAGCGCACATCCTGTAGCTGTCAAACTCGTATCTAACATTTCCGGAAATAAGAAAAATACGTATCCACCCGCACTGTCTGTACCAATAAACGTAAACGTACATACATACATAGTATATCGCATGCCAATACTCACGGCAAAGTATCACAGTTTGATTCTCTCCGTCTCTGTCGTCTACGAGGATGTCGCACTTTTCTTGGAGAATGTTTTCCGTGTCGTTGAGTAGTTGTACGTCATATTTGTTTACCTCCGGAGAATCTACGTCATAAAATATTTGATGTCCCGATGGAAATCCTAATGTTTGTCCCTGCGAAGTAGGTAAACGTTTGTTAGAAAAAATATTATCTATAGGGAGCATTACTTATAGAAACTACGATTGTTTGGAAATATGATACGTTGTCGTTGCACATGAGAACATTCTAAATGTGATTTGTTGAACATTTGGCTGTTTGATTGATTTTCCGCAATATAAAACTTTTAGGAAGTTTTGCACTTGTTTACTGTGCGAATTAATATTATACACTGAGGGAAAGGTCCTTTGATATTTAACAAACCAATTTTTTTGGGATTGGATTGTTTATGCAAAAGTTACCCAGTTTAATTTTAAAGAATGTGTGTAAAGTTAATGATATCGATTTTGTTCTTGATACTAAATAAATTATTTGGGTACCATTTATTGTCTGCTAATATATTTATTAAACAGTAATATCTGATGGTAAGTATTTCTTCAAATAAATTTAATGAGAATATATATCTTTTTTTAGGATGATTACGGTTAATATATTTGTCCTAAATAAATACTTTTTTCAATATTGAGGAGTAATAATCTAATAACAAAGATTCTGTTTGACTAAAACTGTAAAGAAATGGATTTATTAAGTATTAATCTATCACTCCCAATATGATTTCTGTTCCACCAATAAAAATAGTACAATATATTTATATGCAAGAAGGAAGACGTTCAGTTGTTTTGCAAACTAGCATTGGTGGCGGATAAACAACTAGTGGTGCCACGAAATACACTGATTTTCTGATTAAATGGGACCTCTCTGAACTGGTAGAACTATTCCAGGGTAAGTACATTTTTAGTTGTAAATCTATACATATGTGGTATCATAATACGTTATGTTTGAATGATCGCAGTTCCATAACGTTTATAAAAGGATGGTAATATGGCGATGCCCATCTAACTGTTGTAGTCGCACTTCTTCATCTGTTATTGTCGTTATTAAAAAAACAGTAATAGTTTGCAAGTTCTGCTTTGTGTGATATAATGCATAATAATGGTAGTCAGAAGAAATAATCGAGATAAAATAATTTGTTTTTGCAAACTATTTGGATGTATGAAGGCACATACTCCGTGAATTTATGTTATATTTTATTGGTTTTGTATTTTTGTTCTGCATTTTAATAAATATAATGTAAATGTGTATAAAAAATTGATAGGTTAACTGTACTTGTTCTAGAAACAAATGTATGTATGTTTTCACAGTGAATGCAAAATCATGGGAATTCGAATGCCAGAACCAAACTGGGTTTGTTCATTTTTAAAATATCTTCAAATGGTTGGTTAAAGTCAGAGTGGAGAGCATCCAAGTGCTGACAATAAGTCTTTATCATATTTTGCTCCACAAATAAGTTTTTATCTTTGGAATCAACCAAGTTGGAACTTAAAGCATCATTTTTGTTTTCTAAAAACCGCTATTTTTAAATATGCGCCCTATCATTACTGCAGCACCATCAGTAGCAACTGACAAGATATGCATCTATTCTCCTTTAGTATCCGTTTGCAAATTTTTGCTTTTATATACTCAGGCAATGAGTCTTGAACATTTTGAGCTTTTTCATCAATTGCTCAAAGGGATTTTATTGGTAACATCGGAAGCAGGCATATGCAGCATAAGAAACAGGCAAACCACCGGCATCTAGTTTAGATGATGTTGAAGAGGGTTTTACCAATGTCAGTCGTTTCAAACGTTTTTCTTTAACTACTTGAAAATAAGGTGAATCTTCATCTTTTTTTATCAACATGAACCTTTTTCGAATGTTCTGCTGGTCTTGTAGGCTTCATAGCTTCATTTGGCAAAACTCTTTCGAAGATCAGGCACATTCTCATCTTCTCTTGCGATTTATGCTTTCACGACCCCCTTATTTTTATTAAACTCCCTCCAAATGTACCCAAGACTACTATCACCCCCTTCGTCATTCCGCTGCCCTTTGTGGGACCGTATTGCCAACTTTAGAAATCAGTCGTCTAGGTTATTTTCGGTTAAACTCAGTCCCATCTTTATACATGGGTTCGCTGGGCTATGGCCAAGGGCCCCGCGATTAATAGGGCCCCCAAACCTTAGCGACAACAGCGGAATGATAATGATAAATTTTTTAGTCACTATACAAGATTCGATTACTATTACAAGGTTTACAAGCTGGTTGTTGGTTTAGTCTTAGCTAATCTATGAAAAATTGTTTTGTTTACTTTACATACCAAAGTATTCGAAATTATTCGCTTCGTCCAACCAAGTTGTTTATTGTTAGGATATGATAAATAATTTCCTTGGCCAACTAGACCGTTAATTAAGGATCGATTGTTTTTGACCTTGACGAATTTGCAAAAAATCTATTACAGTGACATTAGCACGAAAAAGTTAGAGATGGAATGCACCCAACAGAATATTTTAGAGATGTCCGAATTAGTGAAGAGACCTGAGTACTTCAGAATGATATCTTTTAAAAGAAAATAATATTGAAGACCTTTTCGGATATTGAAAAGGCAATTAGAATCTTTTTATGCATGATGGTTACTAACTGTAGTGGAGAACAGTCCTTCTCAAAACTGAAAAGGATCAAAAGTGAATTGGGCACCACAATTCTTCAGAAAAAAAATTAACAGTTTGTCGCCGATGTCTATTGAAAGCCAGGTGCTTGAAGATAAGACTTGGAAGATGTCATTCGTGATTTTGCCACTCAAAAGTCTAGTAAAAAACTTTTTGTATCGGTATGGATTTTTTAAGCATGTTTGCATTTATCCATAAATTTTCAAAAACAAATTATACCTGCACTATTATTGTTCGTTCTTGTTAATATAAATTTTAAATTACTCTCGAAAGGACCTCATGCATCCAAGTGCCACTACTTGGCTTAAGACGGCCCTGGTTAAACTGAAATGAACAAAATCTCGACATGTATTTTCTTAATTCCAAATACCTCACATGTTATAGGGCTCCTCACAACTACTTATAATATTTTCGATTGTTTCCTTTACACTGCATGTATTGTTCATTTAGTGATTATTCTTGAGGTTATCATGTGGATATGTGCAATATATTATTAATGTATTGACGACATTATTATATATAACGTTAACGGAATCTATGAAAGCTAATAACATTATTAGCGGTGTATACGTTGTTAATATAACTCCAAAATGCAATGCAAGATTTGAAAAATGGGTCTAAATCCTATTAACAAGGAAAAAAAAATTAAAGATAACGCTATGAGAAATGCGGTTACCTCCTAGCGCGGTAAAAATAACGAATTGTATGTAGGAGGATCCTTTTACCATTGCTTCTAACGAATTTAATGATGATCCTCTTACCGGCACAAGGGAATACAAATAAGTAAAACCCTTAAAACAGTTTTAGAGTTTGTGCTGCAATGGAAACTCATTAAAAGTTAATGATGGAGAAAGAAGAAGATGTTCTATAACAAGTTCAGAAAAAAAACGGAGTAATCAAGTTTTATTAGCGATAGGAAACTGTCTTAATTACAATATTAATTATAATTTTAAATAATGGTGCTCTCTCCTCTCTCTTAATCTCTTAAGGGAGAGTGTCTGATTTTGCACTTTCAATTGGACCATAAATGTAGGTGCTTAAGAAACATTAACGTTCCAGAAAATGATAAAGAACAATTAAAAACTACTTACTACATATTTGAAGTTACAAAAATTAGTACCTGTGCCTGTTTCATTTTCCTACCAATTGTCATTATTATGATATTGTTAATAATTTTTGCTTTTGCTTTTGCTTTTATAAAATGCTTATATATTTAGTTTATTACACAGCTTTCAATTAATTTATTTAACGAATTTACACAACTACAGAAATTCAGCTTTGAATACGTAACACAATATACAATAAAAAAGGAATTAATAACTTTCAAATAACACTAAAAGCTTCATTATTATAATGGTTTAGTAGCAACCTTATACGTCAATTTCGTATGGTATTTTTATCTCTCATAATAATACATAATAAAGTCTTCCGAAATGCGAAACCTTTTGTACGCCGGGATTTTATCTGGACTAAAACGAGTTATGAAAGTGTGTATATCTACAAAATCTCTCTACGTGGTTTCTTTCTTTATAGCCTGTAAATAACCTACCTCTTCATGTATCCATATTATTTGTATAGATACAGATAAACCATTTCTTTGATCAAAATTAATTATTTGATAAATTCCTGAGGTTGTGAAAAAGAAACATCTGAAGCATCATTCAAAAAGTATTTTTTATAATAGAACTTTGTAGCTAAATCAAGAATATTAAAAACTCTATATTAGACCACGTCATAACAAATTGCGAAGAAAAAATTACAAAAATTGAAGTAATACCAACGGATTTATAAGACCACAACGCAGAATGATAAAAATCATTCACAATATGCAACCTAAACCAAAATATGAACTAGTACAATACCTGAAGGCCAACTACAAACAACTAGCAATAGAAACAAGGAATATAGAGTCAGGAAAGATAACATACCTAAAAGAATTGTCGAAAAGTATGCAAACTATAATAAAAGAAAACCAAACGAGTATAAAAATCAGACGACACTATAACTGTCCATGGATAGATGAAAACATCATAACACAAATAAACAAAAGAAACAGACTCCTTAAAAAACGACATAAGATAGAATATAGAAATCAGAAGAAACACACTAATTAAAGTCTAATTAAAGAGACCAAAGAACAGTATTTCCAAATGCGAATTGAGAAACATCATGCAGACTCGAGCAAAATATGGAGAATAATAAATCAACAAATAAACACAGACGTAAACCCAAATAGGTTTATTCAAGGAATGATAAAAGAAGATGGAAGAACCACAACACAGTCCAAAGAAATAGCAAACGCACTCAATAAGTATTTTACCACAATTGGAAAAAAAATAGCGCAGAAGCAAATAAAAAATCACAACAATGTACCACGGACTAGCACTACAAGAAAAAAATACCACAAATCACATTTCAAGACACCACAGAAAAGGACATCGTAAAAATAATAAAAGCTCTAAAAAATAACAAAGCGCCAGGCTTTGATAAAATTACAAATATCATAATAAAAGAAAATGTGACGAAAATTGCATCCATAATAAGCAAACTAATTAACAAAACACTTCAGGAAGGTACTTACCCAGATTACCTAAAAACAACAATAATAATAGCCATACATACAAAAAAATTATACAATTAAACCAGAAACCTATAAACCTTACTCCCTACTATCGACAATAAACGAGATTCTTGAAAAAGCCATTCACCAGCAAATAATGAAACATGTAAAAGAAAATGACATAGTAAATTACAGTCAATATGCTTTCCAGCCAAAATCAAGTACAATGTCAGCGGCGTACGACCTAACAAACCCTACTCAAAATGAACTAGACAACAAGAAAACAGTAATAGTAGTGTATGTCGATATGAAGAAGGCATTCGATGCTGTGTCCAAAGAGAAATTAATAGAGAAACTCCAATATTATGAGTTTGAAGGTAAAGAACTAAACCTAACAAAAAAATTACATCAACAGCAGAAAACAAATGACAAAGTAGATAACATTATGAGTGAACCTCTGACTGCAGAATTTGGAATACCACAAGGAGGAAATCTCCCACCAATTCTTTACATACTATACGTAAATGATCTATTTTGAACAATCATTCCATGGAAAACTATACGCTTATGCTGACGACACCTGCATACTCTATTCCGGACACAGTACAAAAAACATGAAACAAAAAATTAAAGAAGATATGAAAACTTTGGAAGAATGGTGGTTCAATAACTTACTAACGAAGCAAAAACAGAATATATGATATACAGTAAAAATAAGGAAGAACAAGAAATAAATATACACATAAACAAGCAGAAATTAAAAAGGGAGTAATAGAAACAACATATTTATGGTTGCAACGGCAAAATACCATGAAATGGGATAGACATATATAGAAATTAATAGAACAAAATGCAAGAACCATTGCAGGCTTAAAAAAATTAAGCAGATAATACCGTCTTCTCATAAAATACCACTATACCACACCCTATTTATTTCAAAAGCCAGTCACCTCATAAACATTTGGGGAAACACAACATCAACAAATATAGCCAAAATATAACGACAACAAAATGAAATCCTAAAAATTATATACAAGCTAGACTATAGAACTCCAACAACACAAGTTTATAAAAGAAAACAAAAGAGCTAAACATACAAGGAATAATAAACCTAAATAACACACTATTTCTACACAAAATTAAAAATAATGAAATTAAAACAAAAATAAAATTACACACCAATAGAGTCATGATTACAAAACTCGCACTTGAGAACCGAAAAATACAACCACCACCACTATCCCCAAGCACTAACAACAACTGCAATAAAAATGTATAACAAATTACCGAAACACATAAAAGAATTAAAATATCCCAAATTTAAAAAGGAACTTCAACAGATATTGAAGAAGAAAATCAATAGCACAACAAAAACTCGACCATTGTAGAAGGAAAATACTAGGAGGCCCTCAATACCGTTAGCCCGAGATAGGAGCTTCCGAGGCGAAGATGAGGCGATGTGTATTTTTTGTTGTTGTTTATTGTAAATTGTATATTTAATAAACTATACACTGACTATCGTTAGAGTGCAACGCACAGTCGTCCACCTCTGTAAGCGGCCAGCGACTATACTTCGCTCCGAAGTATGTCCGAATATTAATAAAATCTACCCAATCAGAAACGAATTGATTTAGAGAAAAAGCAACATTTTATTTTTCGTCATATTAACCTTCAAGAGTTACACACTCCACCAATGCTTCTGTAATAACGCTATACACTCAAAAATTCGGAAATGATGTCTCAGTTCTTAATTTAAAAAAAAATCGACTGGTTAATAATAATAATCTCCGCTAATAGACTTTGAATGTCCAGGAATGACCAGGTGTGTCGTTGTTAGGCTTTCGGCCGCTAATTATTACCCCAAAGTTTGCCTTCCAGATACACATTTTTAAAGCCCCACCGGTATTATTAGCACGCCTCATGACATTCAGTTTAGTAGTGACGTAACTAATCCACTAGACCGATAAGCCCATTTCTTCAGCTTAGGAAAGGGGAAATATTCGGATGAAGTAAGACCAAGGTTTACTTGTGAATATCTTCCTGAACATTGCGATCCTTATGAAGTCAGCAATTGTCGTGTAGCTACAAAGCTTTCGGGAAAAAATGTGCACCCTCCTTTTGCGTATAACATCCTCTACATGTAATAGTTTGTTTGTACACATTTGCGTTAATTGTGGATCCCTTCTTCATGTACTAACTTCAAAAAATGCCAGCATTATCCCACAAAAGGTAGCCAGCATAAACTTTTCTGCAGATGCTTGCGTCTGTGGTTTCAGGTGCTTGAGGAATTTCCACCGCCCAATACAACCATTGCATTGAGTCTTATGTTGGGAAATCTCTGTGGAATCTATTTCACCAAATTTCTTGACATTTTCTTTGGTCATTGCATCAACAGCGCGTCCACTTTTCCGGTCTTCTCGAATTGATCGTTATCCCATTTGAGATGCTTTGACTAGAATTTTATTTGAAAATATGACTGAGCATTAGTATATGTCATCATATAAATGGGTCATGCGTTCGTGTGCAGTTTGTGGTTGTCTGCCTTCTTGTGTCAAAAACTTGATCACGCTTCTATCCTATTACGACAAGGAGATTGTAAAGATAATGCAAACAGTATAGAACACACACATAAAAAGATGGTGTACCATAGTAAACAGAATTTATGTCAGATTTAATTTTTCACCAATCTCATCCAGTTTGGGATAAGACAGACAAGATAGCTTCTACTTCTTCTTCTGCTTTATGATTCCAATATCGTGATGTTTCTAAGCTGCCAACAAAGCTATTTGATAACCCTGCTCAACAGGATAAGTGCTAATTATTCATTTTATTATTTTTACTTTCATTTATTGTACTTCGTCGTGAGTAGCATGCCTATGCCATGCGAGAGTCTTTATACAAGAATTGAATTAGTTCTGACTTAAAACTAACAATAAGTTAATTTTAGTTGTGGGATACTCGACAGAAAAACACGTTTGGTCGTGCATATTTACCACTTGATCTCCATCTGTCTTTACAGTGTCCATTTGATTTGAAGGTAATTAGATTTTACTACAAGATGATATAACAGAGCTACTGTAGCTGTATATACTTTGTATTTCCAATTTCGTCCATGTAAATCCAGTACACAGAACCTGCTATACTTCTTATATTTTCTAAGATTATTTTTGAGTGTTTATCGAAAAGCTCGCCGTTGTTCCATCCATAAAATGAAAACCATCGACTCTTCCCAATAGTAACATGAAGTTGTCTTGGCTCTTACGCCTCCGCAAATAGTTGGCATTCGTATAAAATTAAAACACTGCCGAACTTGTCCCACTTTCTAGTCCGCACACATAATGGAAACCGTTCTACGCAAATAGAGCACCAGCACGTAGCGTAAGCAAACACAATATCCTGATTACAGTGTTCAACGAATTTTTCCAATTAACAGGGTGATTGAATAAGTTTGAAGCACGTACGTACTTGAGATGAATATGCAATTAGATGCTTGCATATTCTTTTAGCAGATGAAGCTGAAGAGGTTACAAAAAATATTGTCGTGTATTTAGACTGTGTAGTATTTAACCACTAAATTTATAAACATTCTAGTAAATTAAAGGAAAAGCTTTATTTTAGAAACTGAATATTCGTGCACTCTTGCATCTTATTAATCTCCCAAATAATTTGAAATCGGTTAGTATTATGGAGAAAAGTTTCAAGTGAAAGTTTTAAAACAAGAAAATTGCCCATGCTATTATGACATTGTCGTAGTCCTGGGAGGGAGGGGGAGGGGGGAGTGCATCAAGGTCACAAGAAGGTCGAGTGAAGTCTTTCAAATGGGATGTGATACTGTTTAGCAAGTTCTTAAAAAGCATTCAATTCAGAATAAAAAAAAGTAGTAAAACCCATAAAGCCTAAACTTAACATCAAATATTAAGGATATTAAGGAAAACCTAAAGAAAGATAAATGTAAACATGTTCCAAAAACATAATAGTTTGAAAGCATAATAGTAACAGAAGGAAATATTAAACTATACTATTAGGAAAATAACCTTCTCGTTATATTTCAATACACCAAGACATTCACAGGAGTGATAGTGTAGAATAGTGTAGAATTCTTGGTACCAAAATAATTGGACTCTTCTACTTTAGATGATACTACTTGTTTCCGTTAAGAGCCTTTTTAAGCAACGCGTTACCCACACTGCATGAAGATGTACCTCTAGAAGAGCGAGGAACAATGTGACATCGCTGGATGTGATCTGGGGGGAACCAGTCCTAAGGCCTGCTCGTTTTGCAGACTTGACCTCACTCGATTATTTTCAGTGAAATTACATTAAAGAAAGCAATGTATCGCAATTCTCCTACAAAACATGAAGATATGCAGCAAAGTGTAATGGGTGTATGTTCATAAATTACCGAAGATTTCTTACTAGAAGTCCATCATTACTTCTTAGAAGAAGTGTTGAAGTGTGTTGAGGTTCATGGTCAACATTTCCAACATTTACTGAAGTAAGTATTAGTTTTGTCGATAGAGCTTTTTATAGAAAGGTTTGATAGTAGACTACATTTGAATGCTTTTTAATAATTTGTTAATAGAAATATCATGTTACATTAAAAAAAACCTGACTCTGATGCACTCGTCTAGAACTATGAAAATATTATCATTTCGCTGTCCCCTTTTTGTATTAAATCTTTCATTTAAAATTTTTTTTTCATGAAACTAACTGCTTCCAAATTAGTCGAGTGGTTCGAGATAAATGAACCAACCTGTATAGCCGACTGTTCTTGCTGTCGTTAAATGATATTATGGATTGCTTCCACATTATTCCAAGGGTCCAATTTGGGCCCTGTGTTGTTTATATTGTTTATCAACGATCTTCCACAGACCGTTGATTGTAACATCTTAATGTTTGCGCATGATTTTAAAAGGTATGCCAATATTTCATCTATTGATGACTGCTTTCAACTTCAGAAGAATCTTGATTTATTATCTATTCTCTTTGACTACAACATTGATTCCACTCCTTTGGCTCGTTGTGATAAGTTTACGGACCTGGAAGTGATTTTCGATGCGCAGCTTACTTTCGCTGATCACATTGCTGATACTGTATTCGCCGCAAATAGATCTCTTGGTTTCATCCTTCGTAACACGAAGTGCTTCACCGATCTTTTTGCTCTGAAGCTGCTTCTCGTTGGTCCGCTGCAAGCTGGAATATCCCGCAATTATTTGGCATCCTTTCTATGATATGTACAAGAAATCTATTGAAGATGTACAAAGAAGGTTTCTGAAGTACCTGTGGTATAGAGCGAATCATGTCTATCCACCTAGGGGCTTCCCCCAGCAAATCCTATTGAATGCCTGCGCGATATCGTCGTTGGAGCTTCGACGTGCGAATTCCTACCTCTCATTCTTGTACAAATTGCTGCATGGTGGAATTAAATCTTCCTACCTACTGAGTAGGCTGCCTTTCGTTGTTCGTATTTGATAACACGATGCATTTAATTTACCGATAAGTTTGTAGCAGTGTGTCTGCCAAGTTAAATTGTCGTCCATACATAGATCCAAAAAGTTGAATTCTCTTACTCGATCTATCTCCATATCATTTGAGACTATATTAACATTGAATTGGGTTTTGTTCCGAGAATTGTGAAATATGAGGTATTTTGTTTTATCAACATTAAGAAACAATTTATTATGGAGAAACTATACATTTATAGCCTTCAACAAAGAATTGACACTATTTTGGCTATTTGATATGTTGTTTCAAGACACAACGGCAATTGTATCGTCGGCATACATGGTCAAGTGGAACTCCGATAAAATGTAATATCATTAACAAAAATCAAAAATAATATTGGTCCCAAAATACTCCCTCGAGGAACTCCGCTACTGACGGGAAGACTAGAGGATTTAACCATTTTCCATACCCGACACAACAATATTATATAGAGCACGTATAGCAGTCATTGTGGAGTGATTAATTCTATATCCATGTTGTTGCTCAGTTAAAATATTAAATGTATTCAAATGAGAAGTAAGCCTACCCAACATGGCACACTCAAAAAATTTTTAGAAGCTAGAAGTAATTGTAAGATAATTACAAACATGTACAATAATTTCTAATATCTAAATTGCTACCTCTTTTATGTAAAGGAATGACACGAGATTCCTTCAACTTTGACGGAAATACACCAGTTTCAAATCATAGATTAATCAAAAAAGTAATTGGAGCTATTAAAAGATTGCAACTCTTTTAAGCAAATTACAGGGTACCCCATCAGGTCCACAGGAGGGTCTAGTTTTTACTTTCTTAAATAAATCACGTGCCTGAAATTCAATATATGGCATTGCACACCTGCTGTGTAGAATGCTGATGATATTTGTAATATTATAGTCACTACCTGATATTTGAGATACTATCTCGTTAACTGATTCAAGAAAAACAATATTAAAACTTTCAGCTACAATGTCTGCATCATCTATTGTTCGACCGTCACATTCCAGAACAATATTTTCACGGTTTTTAATATTATCCGACAGACTTCTTACAATTTCTCATGCAGTTTTCGAAGAATTCGAAGAGTTAATCAATTTAGAAGAGTAATAATCGCGTTTAGTTTCGGTCAACAACAGTTTGTCTTCTTTTTGCTTCGGAATAGATATCACTCATAGCTGGAACAGTTTTTTGAAGTATAAACAAGTCCATAATATTACTACTTGAGCGCTTTACCGCACGTGTGACCCAACTATATTTAACACAGCTCTTATTAATTTTCTTATTTATTAATGGAAAACACTGATCAAAATATTTCATAAAAATATCAAAAAAAAATCAAAAGCTACATCACAGTAGTTAAAGAGTTGATTCCAAGATATCAACACCTATATAATATACTCTTTGTAGATGTTCATAAAAAAGTACAAAACTGTCAAAACTATTGAAAAATCCAATATACATCAGAAAATTCACTAAAATTGTCGAAATAATTGTAAGCAGAACCTGCCATTGCAATTTATGCAATTGCAGGTTTCGCGAAAAATAAAAACAATTACAAAAGTAGAGGTTCGATGTGTATCTATGAAGGTACAGTAATTCATTTGTAGCTAAATTACTCCCATTTTCAGAAACTAGAGAAGTGTCAACACATCCAGTGCCTGCTTCTCCCGAGGGAAGTAATAGTACTTAAAGTATTAAAACATTAATTAATACCCCAAATGGTTTTCCTCGGGAATTAAATTTGCAGAAGCTATAAAATTTAACGATGCCACATCATCCCTCTACGGATTGCTCGTCCAATGAAACTCACCTTACTGACGAAATTCTTGTCCAAATTAATTCGAACGATACCATTTTCGCGCGTAAAAGGCGCATTATCGTCCTCGTCCAGTACATTAACGCTGATATTCTTCGAAACTGTGCGTTCCACTCCTTTCGCATTAATTACATTACAGTCGACGCCCACGTTAATAATCTGCCCGATTCCGTACGGTTTTTGATAAATCGATGAATTGCTGATACGCCTAATGTCTCTATTCAGCGGTTTCGTGGTCTGTATGCTCCAGGCTTTACCCCATATTGGCGGCAACAGGGCGAAATGGCTGTCACCTAAAACAAAAGCAACGTGTTTATTGTCAATAAATCGCATTTAATAACACTGATGATAGATCAACCCGGATGACAGGTGTATGGGTTTTTTCAATTAACGCATTGAATGAAATATTAAATTAGATTATTAATTAAACATATTTTTGAAATTATTTACACGTTTAAATCATTTAACTTATTGCCACAGTCAATCAGTTGATTAATCCCGTATAATTTGGGCATAGTTTACTAATTTCCACGCGCTTAAAAAGATCCCTAATCTCAGTTCCAGTGCTCACACTGCAACGATTAATTCAACTGCTCTACAGGAATTTGTCGCTGTTCAGAAAAGTATGTGCACTCAATTGGAAAATGTGTAAACCACAAAAGTACTATCTGCAGCATATGACACGTCCACAAAAACCAGCTGCATATCGCAGTCTACTCTTCAACGAAGGCACAATATGTAGTTATTAACGGTTAGAATATATTGTAAATTGCGGAATAGGTACAATCAGGAATTGATTTTTGAAATGCTCACTTGGTTTCTCCACCTAAGACGTTGATATAAACGTTGCCCACTGTGGATTGTCAGGTATTGGGTCTTTTCTATATTTAACAAGAGATTTTGATCGAAAACCACTAATTAAGCCTGTCAAGAAAAAAATATATTAACATTCCAGATTTTCGTTTGCTTTATCTAATACAACGGAGTGTCATCAGCATACGAGTTATATGACTGATATTGTCGGAAATAATGCTTTAAATGTCATTAATATGTAATTAAAATTGAACAGGACCTGAGATCCAGCCTTGAGGTATTCACATATTATTATTTAAACTATAGATCGTCTCAACTTCCATATGCAATAACAGAAAGTTTTATCTCTTACTGTCCTTAGTTGCTGTCATTAGCGCTATCTTTACTTCCGATTGCTATGTTGCAACTTATTTACATATATCGGCGCGGCATTATTAGTAGCACATATCTTCCAGTATGTCTGTTTATAGTACCAATGAGAAAATACAAATTATAAAATGGTATTACGCCAGCAGTAGTTTAAAAGAAATCATTGGGCGATTTGCTTTTGCGTTCGAAAATCGTCCTATTGCCACTAAACTAACTATTAAATACTATTTGTAAGTTTGAAAAGTGTGGATGCCTGACGAATTGTAGAAAATGTTTCTTTAGAATGAGTGTTTCTTTTTCTCTTATTGTTATTTTTTTACTTGTACGCGGAGAATAGTTTTGGTGTATATCATGACAAGCGGGACACACAACAAAATACATGTTTTTTTTTAAATGTAATTCGTAAATTTAGCGACGTACGAATTATACACATGTGAAGTGTACTCCGACAGTATTGAAAGTGAACTAACTTCCTCTAGAACGAAGTCACTGTACCGATACAACATCTCCCACTCCAGTCTGTCTCTTCCAGAGTATGACTATAGGCATTTGGCAACCGCGCTATATGTTCGTATCAGTTTCATAATCGTCCGCTCTTGCCAACTCACTGCTTTCCCATATTATAGTTATTTTTTTGCGAGTATGGTATATAGTGCACATGGTAATATGGATATTTTTCTTGATTTGTGGAAATTATATAACCATTTAATTACAGTTTTCACTGCATTCATGTGATTACAAACGTTTCAAATTATTTTAATAAAACTATGAATGTGCGTGCCGCCATTCAAGAAGCAAGGAAAGCTTTGGGTTGCTGCAAACTGGTTCATTATCAAGCCCAAAAAAACCCCAAGAAAAGGAAAACCATACAACTAAATGACTGGATTACAAGCATATAATGAGAACATGCAAGCACCTATTCGACGTAAAGTGCATGGTTTTTTATACAGAATATGGCATCTACATTAAATGCAATTCTTGCTGCTGTCAGTGCTGATGATGATCTCCCTAACTTCAGTCGGGCAATTTTACATAGGCTGTTACACGATATGGGTTCGAATTTAAAATAAGTAGGACGTAAAGGTATATTCATCGAACGAGACGACATTATTCGGTGAAGGCACAAACACATACGAGAGATCAAGAAATTTAGAGAAGAAGGTACAATTTGGTTCTTGCTATTTGATATTTCTGTAACTTTAATTATTTCAGGTCGAACTATAATATATGTACTATATGAACTATAATATACTGATGAATGATGGGCGAGTGCGGGGCATGGAGTAAATAAAACTTGCACTGACACTACATTTCAAAATAGTCGACAAGCTTTTATCCAAGAATTAAGTACCGGTTTGAAATTCCCAACCAGGCTTTGACCTCGTTTTGCATTAGTTCATGCTGGTGATGATAACGAATTTGTTCCTTCTGCTGAATATACATTTCCCTGCAAGAAAAGCACTGCTGATGTTCATCATGAGATGGATTCAGACACATAGGAGGATTGGTTTATTAAGAAATCTGGAGATCTAGCCGGCCACTCAATTGGCCCCCGTCGACCAATCCATCGTTCGGGAAAAACCGTATTGATGTACTTACGCACAGGACGAGTGTAATGGACCGGAGCTCCGCCTTGGTGATACCAGGTCAGGATCATCTGGATCGGGGTATAAAGTGGCAAGACATAGTACTACGTCATCGTCTAAAAAATCTAAATATCTGTAACCGCTTAAGTTCCCATCAAAGAAAGCGGGTCCCAAAATCTTGTTTTCAGCAATGCCGGCCCAAATATTAACTTTTTGAGGATATTGGGCATGACATTACATTATCCAGCGGGGATTTTCAGTATCCCAATACCAATTTACACTTCCACTGAGGCACAACGTTGCCTCATCCGAAAATTCAATTCGCTTTGAAAACTGTTGATCGTTATTGCAAAAATTCATGAGTATCTCGCAAAATTCAAGTCCTCTGTTGTGGTCATCTTCATTTAATTCATGAACCGACTGGACTTTGTAATGATGCCATTTACTTTCTGTAGGAGGGATGTCTGGCAGATCTGATTTTTCAAAGGAATGCTGCGGCTAGGCTTATAGTGGTCTTCTTGAAAGACCAGTAATACATTTAGCTGTTTACCTTCTGATATAGTAAATCGACCTTCCGTATAATTATCTACGGCGTGACCTAAATCACGATTTTTTTGTATCTAGCTGACAGTAGATTGACATATTGACTCTCTGTGAGGATACTTGACATTAAACATTTCGCAGACTTCCATTTGGGTGCACGTCCTGTATCCATAACGAATCATCATCAGTATTGCACTCTTTTATTGAGACGTACCATTTAAAAAATCGTAATAAGTTTTGCTAAGTCGCCGTAAGATATGAGTCAACTGTCGCTGTCAACAGTATGACTCAATTCAACGCAATTCAAGGTTTTATTTAGATAAATTAAGTGTTTCAGTTTAGTTTAATTTTTTAGGCTTCTGCATTTTTTTTTCGGATTTAGTTGAATTCAGGTATAGGACCAGATACATTAAATATATTCAGAGTTTGGCGTAGAATTTAAAAATGAAATAAAAAGGTGTTTCCATTAAAGCAAAATAAGTGAGCTATCATAACATGGTTTTAGGTCATCCTGTACTCATGGAAAAATCATCAGAAAAACGGCAACTAAAATCAAAAATCGACGGGTCCGAGCGTTTCTTGGGGAAAATTTAAATTTTAAATTAATTTATTCCAACCTTTACGTGCTCACACTATAACCAAACCACTACTACGTGTTTCAATGTTACTATGTTATTCTTCTTCTCAAACCCTTTTATACTTCCTTATCCATTTTCAGCGTCGAATACAATGTATTAACGAAACATTTCAATTACCAAATATACGAACGAGGACGCATTGACTAGGCATCTTGAATCCCGTGCTGCAATTATAGCTCCATTTAAAGCTGCAATAATGGGCAGGCAGATCACAAATACACTCCTTCAGTCAAGTATGTATATTTGACTATCGAAGCGATAAATCTCGCTAATTGCCTGCTTAGGTGAACTACGACAATGACGGCAATTACGAGAAAATTTGAATTGGAGTTAAGCCACAAAAGCGATATTGCATGTGGTGGAGCAGTGAAATGTTAATTATACGCATGGAAGTTATTTATTAACCGAAAATCGAATAGATTTGGGAAATCAACTGCTAATAAAACAAATATGTCCTAGAGTTTAACTTGAGGATATGGAATATTTTGCAAATCGCGATATTATTAGCACCTCGTTATTATTTCTGACAGATTCTTTCAGGAGGAGGAACTGAGCAATTGTAGCATTAAACTTCAAACTTCTGCTAGTCTAACTAGTGCGCAATTAATTAGAAAATATGAGGACTTAAACTTTAGAAAGTGAAGGGATATACAGCTAATTTAGAAACGCCCTTAAGATTAATTAGAATGTATAAGATTATATTTGCCGTTCAATTATAATCTTAAGAGCTAATGTGGTATAAACTGGTACTTCAGTTAGTTACGTGACTTTAAGACAATCATTTGCATCAGTTTTGTTAAGCTTATGATTCAACCTACCGTTTTCTTAATTTGTGCGATTTCTGTTATTGGTAGTGCGGTTAATTTGTGCGTCCTGGTTCTTCTAGACTAATACAAATCTTTGAAGAAATTATAATAATATCAACAAAATGTTTGGAAAGTTTTAGCAAATTCAAAATGAAAGCATTTTGATGATATTGAAGAGATTATGTCTTCTACTCTGTTATTTAAAGTGTACAATCTGTTAGTAGGAGCACATAAGATGAATGGCTTAAAAAACAATGTAGACATGCAACACCCCATATACAAGATCTCATCATACAGAGTTGTTGCAAGATACACGTTTGTCAATGGAAAATAATAGAAAAGGATACTCAAGAACCAGGCAGTTGCAGACAGTAGTAAGACGCGGGCGAGAGGAAGGTATAACCAGAGATAATATAGTTAGGAGAGATGGGGCACTTAACTTTAAAATAGTGTGCCTATCCATCTGGTGGTCTGCGAATACAACTAAACAGACTAACCCGCCAAATGTCACACATTTCAAACTTGACAGCATGCATAATTCCGTACCACCGTATGTAAATCTATTCATTCTTTTGTGCAAGCTTCTATCTGATGTCTATAATTTTGTTCAAACAATGAGCACACAAATTGGGCAAAGAGAACGCATTGACAATTTCGATTAACGTATTCGAAAAGGTTATGCCAATAAAGAAATAATGATTTTCCAGAAATGTAATACAGAATACGTGGCTTAACGTATAGATTAATGTAATTTAGAAAAACAGCATCGTTTTAAAATATCGTTTGCATGCATGCGCGGGCATTTAAAAATATAGTATACGTTGCAAATGGTAATATTTTACATAAGACGGATATATAAAGAAATAGAAGTTATAAAATTAAGAATTAATTTATTAAGTAGGTAAATGTTACAAGTTATTTCCCCAGTTTTTTTTAATTTGTTGCGCCTGCATATATATTGGGTCCCTACGGCGCCAGGGACGCAAGTCGTTTCCCTGAAGAGTTCTGTTAATGCCATTTACCCAAAGGAAAATACCAAATATTAAAAATTCATATAAAATATTGTTTATTATTTCTTCAGTGTGATGACACGGCTTGAAATTGAAATCTATTTCACATTTTTAAATACGTGCACGAAAAAACCCCTTTTTAAAACATATTCAAAATTCATTTTTTTTATATAAACCCACTAATGTGGACTATGGGTATTTTATCAACATAACGAATTGTGTAAGTTTGCATAATACGACTCTCAAATACCGTATGTGTCTCATTATTAACCGATATATTTTGCAAGAGAAATTCTCTTACATTTTTTGTCAAACCTACTGAGTGTTCAGTCTCGCAATTTGCTCAAAATGAGTGGCTGTTGGAATAGTTATTCATCAGTAACGTTTCATAATTCCCGTGATGTGATGCAGGGGTCGGATTAACATTTCTTCCAGAATGTTGCCTAATTTGGCCAAAGAAATTTTCTATGGGGTCTTGATTTAAATACCTCGTTCTCAAGAATGTTGCGTGGTACTTCATATTAATATAATCGAAGACATCTTTCATACTCTCAAAGATCAGTAGCCAATAATAATAATAATAAAACAATAATAACAGAAATAACGATAATGAACAATACGTATAAGCACAAAACTAAACACCAAAACAACTATTAACAGCTAAAGGAAAAATTGTAATAAATTTAAAATACTCAAATACACGTACAAATATCAGCTGATAGGAAAAAGTCAATACCACAATAATGTCAATACTTGTCAATACTATAACTTTATGCAGAGTTCTGGAATTTTTTCTCTCAGAGTCCTCTATGAGATTAAGTTTTGCACTAAGAGCCTTCTATTCGTCGACGAACCTCGGGTATACACCAAAGGTATACTAGTGCACCCCCCTGGGTATAACAAACTGGAGAACGAAGGCAAAAGATGGATGGTGAAAAAAGGTGGTGAAAGATTACTAAACTAAAGGTCAAAACGGCCTTTATATACCAAAATGCATTATATGGATTGAAAAGTTGATCTTATTCTTGTGCCTTCGAGCTAATTTAGATAAAACTCCTGCCATTTGACATTGGGCAAATATTTTTATTAAATGCAGTAAGTTATTTTTGATTGCGGCATTTGTTGAAGGGGTAAATTCGCTACATTATAGGTTTTGTACTACTACAATTATATGTGAAAAATTATAACATACGGAGATGGATATAAGCTATTATCAGGTTATTCCATTAATAGTTGTAAACTAACCAATAATGAACCAAATTATTAGTACATGTCACTAATATGACATCAATTAGAAGCTCCATTAGAATATTGTTGCGATTTAAATGTTTCGTCAACTATTCCTTGACGAAATTCTACTCTTAGATATTCCAGTGGAGTAAAACCGTGAAATTTTGTATCGAAAGTATTGCTTTTTAGAGTCTATGCAGTGGACATCGAGGTAGGTAGGTTTTGAGGAAGACTCCGCTTATGATACACAACGCATATGCGAAACCAGATGTATTTTAAAAATTTCCTCTGAGTGTTTTTCAGAACAAACTGTCACTACGATAGAGTGGAGTTCTGTATTACGTAGTCCAGTCTCGGGAAGTAGCAATACTGTGAAATTGCGTTGACGCGTGTATTATAGGGTCTCCCTCTAATACACGCATCAGAGCAATGACAGCTTGAAATCGAATACAATCTCCAAGTCAACTGCAGGCGAACGGTTCAAGATTTTTCTTTTAAGATGGTACTTTCCTGGAGGAATCACATCTTAAAAAGCACCTAGGACTTCCGGCATGAAGCTATGAAGTAGCGTGAGCAAGTCCAGTTTCGCAATTATTGAAGGAGCTCAAAATAAGATTTTGCTAGTAATAGATGATGCTTCAGAACGACGTTCGTATACCAACAGTCCAGGAGGTAATACATGAAAAATACACCAAACGGCACTAAAGACTGGAAATGCATGCAAAGATCTCAAGTTACGCGGAGGAGGTCTTTCCAAATGGAGAGGCCTCATTACGTCAGAAGAGGACTTGCTAGATGGTTTCAAATCATCAAAATAGATATATCTGGTTATCTGAAGATGGGATTCCCCTTGCCAGTGAAAATTGAGAAAAACCGAAGTGTTCATTATTTGAAAGTGAATTTTTATTTAAAGGAAACGCTAAAAATTTTGATAAAAATTGTTTGAAATCAGCTAAAAATGATCAACATTTTGATTGTTGATTTGACAAAGCCCTTTTCTTGGTAACATTACATTGTTTTGAAATATTAAAGTACAACTTATCGGTAACGTAATACTTCATTAATGACGCAAATGTCTGTGCTTGAATGCCCATATAGCGTCGCACATGCGTAGAATAATATTAACTCATAAATAAGTATCTACATTTAAAAGTCATTCGATATGAGATTAAAACTTAAAAAAAATACAAGCAGATACAGCTAATGTATAGGCTTAAACAATTTATTGAATTGTGTAACGGTACTATTACAATAAATTTAAATACGACCCTGTCATTTGATCAAAATTGAAACTTAATTTAATTTCTGTTAACTTCGAAAATGGTTTATATGGCATTAGTACTCTATTTATACTTAGATTCTAAAGTCGTGCTGTTCTGGAGTAAAGTAGATTATGTCCATACATGAAAATCTGATAATAACACCTTTATTACTTGACAAAAGCACAAAAAGAAACAACAATATATAAAATAACAATTTGGGGGCCCGTTTAGAAGATGGTAAAATATACAGACTGTGCCTGTCTATAGATCGTCTCAACCTCCGTACGCAGTATGGGATATAATAGCAACTTTTACTCTTACTATCCTTAGTTGCTGTCATTAGCGTTATCTTCACCTCCGATTGCTATGTTGCAACTTATTTAAATATGTCCAGGTCAATTTGTTTATATACCAGTATAGTTGTACAAATCGTTTTTTTTTCGGAATGCTTCCATCTTCAAGAAATTTAGAGAAGAAGGTACAATTTAGTTCCTGCTATTTGACATTTCTGTAACATTAATTATTTCCGGTCGAACTATATATATGATATATATGATATAACTGATGAATCATGGGTGAATACAGTACATGCAGTAAATAAAAGTTGGACAGACACTACAATTCATAATAGTCGACATAGCTTTTATTCAAGGATTAAGTACTGGCTTGAGATCCCCAACCGGGCTCAGACCTCGTTTTGCTTTAGTTTATGGTGCTGATGATAACGGATTTGTTCCTGGTGCTGAATATAAATTTCTCTGCAAGGAAAACACTGTTGGTGTTCATCATGAGATGGACTTAGACACATAGTTGACACATGGTTTATTAAGACATTACTTCCAAATATACCGCAGAAGTCAATGATTGTTCTTGATAATGCTTCATATCGCTGCAGAAAATTAGAAAAAAATCCAACGGCAGCATGAAGTAAAAACAATATCATTGATTGACTCCGTGAGAAACAAATACCAACCACTGACGATATGCTAAAAAGAGACTTGCTGTTTTGAGTGTCACAAATTAAACCGCAGTATGATAAAAGCAGGATTGACGAATTTGCAAAAGAAAAAGGTCATGAAGCTCTTCGATTACCACCTTACCACTGCGAATTAAATCCCATTGAAATGGGCTTTGTTATAAAAATGAAAATTCAGTTGCAAAAATGCTCAATCTGTAAACATAACATTTTAAAACGAGGTGATGAAATATAAAATGTTCATGATTTCACAACTGCAAGAGAATACTATGGAGTAGTTTATAATAAATTAACATATATTAATAGAAACCTTTTTTAAACTTTCATAAAATTTATATTGCCAAATTTATTTGAAGTAACTACACAACCGGAAAGAATTTGCTTACACGCATTATTGTTACTTTAAGAAATTCTATAGGTTTAAATTTTATTGAAAGTTGTTCTCACTCAGAAGATAGTTAAATACACAGTCTTCTGAATGAGAATATTTGCGAATATCCCAAATATACCTACTTGTTATCAATTATTTCATGGAATCAATAGAATTATTGTAGGTGAAGTTCGAATACCTATAAAAGATTTATTCAATTTACAAGTCCAAGCTCATAAAATTATAAAGTTTCTTTTTTGGTACATATTGTATTGTGATTGACATGTAAGCTTATAACTGAAAATACCAGAAGCTTATTATATTAATTCTTATGTAAATTTTAAATCCATGTATACATGGAAATTAACATTTACATCAATGTATGCAAATAATAGGGTATCAAATTTAAATTGAGGCGCGGATAGTTTTTCAGGATTACCTACAACAAATTCTACAGTTGTCGCAGATGCAAGTTCAACTTTACTATTAGAGAGTTTTCACTTTATCCTAGGTATATTTATCTGTTGATAGTAAACACACTGTTCGGATTACTCCTCTCGCGCAAAGTATTAATTAATTCGGGACGAGACGTGTTTCGAGAATAGGTGCAACCAACGCACTCGGTTATACGACTTGATAATGGGAATCCACGTATTCCAGAACCACGTGTCGTCCCTCATTAATTAATACTTTGTGCGGGAGGAGTAATCCGAAGAGTGTGTTTATTGCGCTGCCCCACAGGATTTTTAAATCTTTACTGATCATGGTTTTCCATTCCAAGGAATTAAATCGTATTGATAACTTAAGTTGTAAGATTAAGTTAGTGCTGGCTAATATTTTATTTCTATATCGATGTTGATAGTACTGTTTGTTTTACGTACCGTATCATCTGACGACTTTCCTCAACTTTCTACAAGGTCAGTCTAAAAATTACTGACAACCTGTTCGAAATAGTAAATAAATAAGAGCTGCTACAGTCCATTCATTCTAAGAAAACAGCGTTGGAAAAGATAGGAGAAAATTTCTCCGCTTACTATTGGCTGAAATCCGCGATAGATTTACGCACACGAATAGGGTATAATTTTCGCGCAATGAATTTATGTTG
>JARFOC010040719.1:0-24043 GCA_031763485.1 Osmoderma eremita | reverse complement strand
ATATATAGAACCAACCAAAACTAAGAAAAACTGACTGATAATAACAACACTTACAGAAAATATAAAACTGGGACTGTTCATTAGGATAGTGAAAAAACCCAAATTTTGACGTGCAAAACGTGTTTAGTCCGGGCCTCATAATAGGCGATATACACTATTGTCGCCTTTAGTCTTGACTCAAAAACCAGTAAAATTAAGCAGGTGTATCAATAGAAAGCTCAATACAGGGTCTCCCAAGTGGAGTGCACTATTAAAATATTTTAGGGACGGAAACACACAAAAATTCTGAGAATAAGTAGACTGCCCTAGACCAAAGTGATATTTCAGAGTAAATTATTTTCACTTTTGCATCAATTTCGGTTGACCGGAAGTCGGCATTAACTTTCTTACTTTAAATCGAATGTTATAATTTTTATTGCAAACTTCTGATTACAAAGCTCATTCTAAATACAAAATGTTAAGGTATTACGCTAACACTTTTTCGTTTGTAAATTCTACTAAAGATGGCATTAAATGTCAAAATATTATTATTATCGGGTTGGCTATTACAAGTGCAATAAGTTAGTGTTTCTACTGGCGATCTGGTTTCCATGGTTTGTCTTAATCGGAGATACAAAATTTTTATTTCCTTCCTAATAACGAAATACATTGAATATGTAGGAATCAAGTCCTTTTTTAAAAAAAAATTTTGATACGCGTCAATATTTTATTGAATGGAGACAACTTTTTGGGTAGCAAAATGATCTCCATATCTTCAACCTCAGCCCGCAGGGGTTGCAATCCCAACATTTCTAAATTACATTATGGGTTGAGTGATAGCTCGTTTAAAAGTTTATGTAATTTGCAATATGTGTATAATTTCTTGAAATCGATTGCATCAATAGAGAAAAATAAGCTTTCGTTATCTTAATATTAGCTTTAATTTAATTTAAAAATGCACGATTAATTTAAAAAAAGTGATGGAGCATGGTATTCTTGCATATTACCTAAGCTTTTAAATGAGGTATGATTCAATCCCTAGCGTAATTTAAAAATATTAGTATTGGCACCCCTGCGGTTAGGGGGTTTAAGATATGAAGATCATTCGTTCTCCAAAGGTTGTACTACTTCGATTAAAAGTTGACATGTTTCAGTTATTTTATAAAAAAAATTTCTTCTTAAGTATTCAATTTATTTCGTTTTTTCTTTCTAGGATATCTTAAAAAGATAATCGATAATCGAAACCAAAGGGTGGATTTTGAAAAAGTTATGCATCCTTGTATCACAAATTACATAAGAGTTTAAATGAGGTATTACTCAACTCCTTGTATATGTAATTCGGCAAGTAAGTTGCTATCCTCAGTAGAACCTGCAAGAAAAAAGTGTTCCAAAGTACTAACACTTTTTCCTTTGTAGGTTATACTGAAGATAACAACTTAGTTGCCGAAATACGTATTTAGACTCTTTCTCATTAAGGTGGTAAGGGTATTTTTCGTTTTAGTTCTTCTATAATATTAGTTCATATATTTAAAGAAAGAGATGCCAACCTTATTTAGTAAGTAAATACGTAAAGTATCTTAATCATATATTTAAATAGCGCATAATATTGCTTATTTACCTATAACTTTCGTACCAGTTTGATTATTGTCCAACTAGAGATAAGCTAATTCTCATTTTTTACCTTTAAATAACTCTTCTCGACGCCATCATTATTTTGTTCTACTTAGATATACAAAACAACTCCAAATTTTCAATTTTTAAACCTCATCATATTTTTAACGTAAGCCTACAAATATCGTACTTTTCCTTTTAATGCTTCTGCTTAAGAAAAAAATAATTATTAGCTTTGGACAAGTTTTCTTCCATCCTTCTTTGTAGGTTCTACTGAGGATGGCAACTTAGTTGCCAGCACTCGTTGAGGTGGTAAGGGTATTTTCCTCGTCAGCCAAGTTTTCTAAATAGTTATTCTCACACCCAAAAAATAAAATGATCAAAAAGCAAAAACCCTCCTGAAGAGATGTTATTTTATTTTTAAATACGTTCTTTCCTTTGATTGTGTCTATCCTCTTGTCCACAACGTTTTCGTAGTGAGGTTTTCACACGAGCATTTGCAATAGAGCTGGTGAGTTATAAAATAGGATAAAAGCCTCAACATGCCCAAAACAATTTATCGCATATCAATTATATTCTCAATACAAGCTCCACTTTACATTCAATAGTATTTCACTTTATTCGAAATAGCCAAACAAAAAAGACAAGGTAACTTTACCACTAAAATAATTACCATTTCCAAAAAACCGTTTCCAAGCGTCTATGTAGGAATGACTAAAGTGCAAATGGCATGTAGGTACTATGCTTTTGATCGATATTATAAATAATCTGTTAAAGAAAAAGTGTGAATGGCAGAAATTTTGTGGTTTTTCTATTTATCAAGAATTATTTTTGTAAAATTGTTATTACCAGAAACTTTATTTATTGAAACATCATATTATTTGCAAAGTTTCAGATACAAATCATAATCTAATCGTAATTTTTCAACAAAAAATCTTTATGGAAGGTGTTAATGGAAATATACATATTTCAGGATTAAAGATTTGTGAATTTTACAATTGATTCAAGAAAAGATAGACAGGTAGTAAATCACTAAATTCAGATTTCTAATTAAGCAGTTTCAACATAATCTTCCATTCTATACTATTGATTTGAGAACATACATCCCATAAGGCCATAATACCCTGTCGATAATTTAAATCTACCGATGATCTTTATTAGTAGTGGAACTCATACATGTGTATGTAAATAGAAAACACACATACACGATACGGATCTTGGTAACTGCAACGTAAGTCCGTAATTTATGTTGCATAGCCATCCAGAATGCCGTAAAGCTGCTTAATAACAGTAAGCACCTGTATTACATATTTATTGGGGTCCGTAAGTAATGTATACAAAACTGGCTTAAAACTAGCTGAGTATAAGCGTGAGAGGATTTATAAATTTCATTAATAGATGTAGTTCTATTATGCGTACTTTAAAGTATAGTAGCCCTGAAACATGCACGAAATGATATGTGAGTAGGTAAATACAGCATAGCATATGTAATCACATAATATTTTTGTACATACAAATACGTACTCCAATAAGTCATAAAATAGTAGAAATATGAATATTTACATAGCAACAGTGAAATTTACATCAATAATGACCTTGCAATTACAGTTGTTCTACAATCAAGCTGCCCACGTACACTGACATTAGAGAACGAAGATCACTGGCTCAACAGTTGTTGAAATGTTAAATTATTAATCATTGCTTCAAATATTAAATAGTAGCTAAGTGAATAACAACGTTATTTTTGTACCAATCGCTTATCTAATGTAACTCAATTATCATTCAGAGAATTACTATTACGAGGTAATTAGGCGGTAATCAACAATATTTCTTCTTGATCTGCACATAAAACCATTGTATACTACCAAGATTTCAGATTTTTCTAGTGAATAGTTTTCCATACATCGATCGCCACAGTAAAGTCAACCGAACATCTGCATCAAGAAGGGACCCCCCGCATAGACTACAACGACATACGCATATTAGTCAAGGCAACCCATTATCACTCAATAATGATACGCGAATCCATAGAAATAATGAAGAATAGCAACAACTTCAAGCGCGAGGACGAATATCGGATCAGCAATGCTTGGAAATTGGTACTACGAAGTCACCAGACCCCACAGGTTCGATTCAATGGACCAGAACATTCACGTATCAACGGAACGGAACAGGAATGACCTATATAATAAGAAATAGCCGACAATCAACATCAGTCTTTAGAGAATCTCTGAAGAAATGCCGGGACAGCGCAGTGGTAAGAGTGCTAGGCACCTGTACAGGATGTCGGGGTTCGAATCTCCGTTGCGGTAGCCGATTTTTCTAAAGATCGGTTGCAGCAAGGGTGGACGGTACCCCTCACGGTACCCTTCAATGTTGAGGATAAATCAACACTGCTACCCTCTACGGCGAGGAGGGGCAGTAACAAGCCATACACTTCACACACACGTACACAAACCTAATGTAGAGTGATACAATAGGCCTCAAGGCCGCAGTGTTAAGCCTCTGCACTAGGATACAAACAACAAACAACAAAAAAACCTCTACAGAAGCTGACAGCGTTCATGCACTACAAAGCCACCACACCCAACGAACATTTCCACAATGTCTATAGTCGTGAAACCTACACTAAACCGAAGAATAATTATTAAATAGTTTAGCATAAAAAATTTTGTACAAACTAAGTATTGCTACTGGATACCGTCCACTAGTAATACATAAATTGTGTATACAAAGCTATATGCAGCTACTAGATACAGTCTTATCTCAGTTACGGGAGAACTGAAAAAATGGAATTAATATAACCCATATTCAAAGATTTTACTTAATTTGAGCTGCTAATAGTAAAAAAAATATAGTATGTGATTTATTGAAAACAATTATTTTTAAAAAAATAAGATTTGAAAGATTTGAGATTTTGTAAAAAAATAAAAATCTGATTTTCAAAAATTGACACAGTCTCAAAATTAAATTCTAAAATACTTTATCAAATAACTTAGTTGAATATCATGTCATATTTGCTCACCTTTTGACGTTTCATAACATAGTTTTTAAATTTGTCGCCGTGCCATTGGTCATGTGGCATATAGCAAAATAAGTATTTGACATGCCCAATTGATTCACCAAAGTAGATTTTAAAGAAATGTTAATAATAAACAGGAATGGCAACTTTATGTCGTGCACTTTACAATTTGTTCATAGGTATTTTTACTTTTGGAATAAAAATAAACTTTACGTATTATTGTAATTATATGTATAGATATATACAATATATTTTACAATTTTTAGGTGTTATTTTGCACTCTCTAGTAATAAATATATTAGTACTAACGCGTTTAGCAGAAAAATAATAAGATCAGTAGGTAAATCTCACAAACTATGTATATATTAGCGCAATAGTTTCACATGCCAATATATTTACGTATGTATGTATATAGACAACGAGGCAAAGTTGTATTACGTATAATGTAGAGGTAATTATAAATTATACATAGATAAATGTTTTGCCATATAGGATATTTAAATAAATCATTTGATAATTTACACTGTTTTTGTGTGTTTATAAAAGGTGGATGCGTCTGCTTAACTAATAGCAGCAGTGCTATTAGCATCACTGCTATTTTGTAATAGCTCTGTATTGAAATTTTCATGGAACGATTACCACATTTACATATACACCAAACAAACCTTAAAAACACTCCACGCCGTGAGGGATATGCCGCAGTTCCTCAGACAAATCTACATTTACATTACCAACAAATTCTTTTATTTTTTTTTATTAGGATTATTAAATATAATTTATAACAAATCAACATAGAAGTAACCACCTAGGAATAGAAATTCCTTTCTTTTACATACTTCTACAAAAAAAATATATGTAAGAGAAAAAAAGTATGCAACCAATTACAAAAAGCTCTCGGCCTGAAAATGACAGCTGAAACTTCTTGTATACATACATATGTATGTCAGTATACGAATATCAGCTCACTAATCTTCTTACAAATTAATTCTGGATTCTAAAACACAGTAATAGGATTGAAAGAAACGGTTTTGCGTCGTTTTGTCTTCCATTGAACGAACTAATGCGAAGACGTTCCGGGTCGCGTTTAATATTTAAGAAGTAATTTTTATTTAAGAATGATTAAGGCGGTCCCCGTGGGAATGGAACAAAGCGGTACGCAGCTTTTATCTGACTTTCCATCTTTTAGCTTTTTACGCTTTTCGTTTTTTCATTTCTTCTACTTAATATTAACTGCCTTCAGTAACAGTATGCACACTTTATAGGTACGGCTGTATCCGTCAAATTATTATTTTATACTTTACTGAAAATAATTGTGAAACAAGCTATTTTCTTTAAAATTCCTGAAATAATAAGTACATCATAATTGCACGCCTCATGTATTTAGAATAATACTGAGCTTTTGCTCTTCTCTTAACTCTTAACTTATGGTAAGGTACTAAAACCTGACCATAAGTGCTCACCAAGGCATCGCATTGTGTGCTCTTGACGATAATGACATTTATTTAAATTACAAGGCCCACAGTTTATTTAAAAAATATATTTCTTGCAATGATAGTTCAATTTACAATATAAATATATCATTACCTAGCATGTCCGCATTCTTTGCATAATAACAAATGGAGCTCTGCTCAAAATAATGGTTCTGGATATAGGAAGTGCTAATGTGGGATAGTTCCAAGATGTGGATCGAGGAACAGAATATTAATTAAAAAACTGAGGCCCAACCTATTGTTTATAAAAAAAATTGCACCGGTAATGACATTTTCCTAACAAGAAATTATCCACATACTAGATTAATTGAACTTTCTTGAAATTAAACTTTCATTCAAAATTATTGCTCATTGGAATATTTTATATAGCCATTATCTGATTTTTAAAAGTATCAGAAAATACATCCGTAAATATACATATATACTTTTTCTCGAAGTTTATTATATATGTGATGTTAACAAAGTGGAATGATAGACAGTCAAAAGGAAGCCGATATTGCACAGGATTCGTGGCGTAAGTGCAACGGCAAGAGATAAGGAAACACAAATATTTTAAACATCACAATATGATAATTTTCTTTTCTTACATGATAGTAACATCAGGTTAATTGATGAAAAACCACAAAAGACACCAGTAGAATAACCTTTTATAATTATTGAGTTAAGTTTGTTAAATTCTGTGCAATTTGATGTTGCGAAGGTAAAAAATGAATAATTATGGAAAAAGAATAATGTGTCATCCAGAATAAAGTAGAATAAAAATGATTACGGAGGTGAGGCTAAAAAATTAAATTCTATACTTTATCAAATAACTGTTTTGAATATTATGCCATCTAACCCTACTCTTTGACGTTTCATAACATAGTTTTTAAATTTGTCGCCATGCCATCGGGCATGTGGCGTGTAGCAAAATAGAATAAACTTTTATAATTATTGAGTTAAGTTTGTTAAATGCTCTGCAATTTGATGTTGCGAAGATAAAAAATAGATAAAATAGTTTATGAAACGGATGCTAATGGAAAAAGAACAATGTGTCATCTAGAATAAAGTAGAATAAAAATGATTATGGAGGTGAGGCTGCATCCCACCTCAAGCAATCTCAAATCTCTGATTTACACACAAAAAATATATTGCCTTTTTGCACGAAAAACTATGGCAGGGATGATACAGGAGGCTGCTTGTAAGAGCTGTCATCTACGACAATACGGTTGGTTGAACTTGCAGTTAACTGATTTGGATCAGCTAATGCATACCAAATACCGTTGATTTCACTACTACAACACTGCACTCTGCATTAGATGTGTATACTCCACACTTCATAAATATATACAAACAGTAAACGTGTTTCGGCGACGATGTTGCCATCCTCAGCAGTATGCTAAAACCAACCCTTGTCTGTATACTGTATGCTGACGCATTAGTGTCGCAAAGCTCGACATATTCCTTATCATATAAGATATCAGAAAAAGTTATTTACAAAATTGTAAACACTCTTAAACTTAGCATTTTAAAATTATTTTCATATATTCATATATTATGTTCCATATTGCCAGGGTGGACCAAACATACGTTTTCGTAAATGGGACATCCTATGTATTATTTCAGATTTAGATTAAGCTCGTGCCTCGCACCGCCAATATACAGTTTCATTGCATTATACAACGTGTTTCAGAAATTATGGTCAATTTTATATGCCAATCACTGTGAGTTCGAGGGCTTGTATACTACAAATGATACAGTCTGAAAATTTTCTTTTACAGGCATAGATTTTTTATATTGGCCCAATTTCATAGCAAAGTGACATTTTTTCAAAATTGTCAAAACTGAATACAGTTCGAGTCAAAAATTACATACATTAATTTCTCAATTATGTTTAAATGGATCAGCCTGTATTTTATATCCTAAAAAGAAAGAGTAGTTTAACTACCTTCATTTTCATTAAGCAGTAATTAATTTCTAAGTTATTTTAAGGTATTTTTAAAAAGTGAGATTTTTTGAAATTATTTTAATATAACAAGTTAGTCATGGAAAAATGACAGTTAATGTTTAATACAACTACAAAATACAAACATGTATGACTCGAGAATGCTTCTCTTATTTTGTTTTTCATATCACCTCGTGTAGTTGGCAGGGTTTGCTCTACAAAGTTTTTTCTTACATATGACCACATGAAGAAGTCAATTTTAGTGAACTCCGATGATCGAGCTAGTCATTCAATTGGTTCCCCTCTCCTTGTCCATATTTCAAGGAAATGGTCGTGTATTAACCTAGTGTGAAGTAGTAAAGCTCCATCGTCCTATAACAACGGTAAATGATTTTCTAAAGAGTCTAAATAAATTTTTGTAAAAGGACTTTAAAATATCTCAGAAATTAATGACCTTAGATATAGAGAGTGCTGAATAAAAATGAAAGTAACTAAACTATTCTTACTTTTTATGATATAAAATACAGGTCGGTCCATTTAAAATACGTGAGAAATGAATGTATTTGAGTTACGACAATTTTGAAAAAATGTCACTTTGCTATAGAAGTGGAGCAATAACAAAACTCTATGTTTGTAAAAGAAAAATTTCAGATTGTGTTGTTTGCAGTATATAAGACCCTGAACTTACAGTGATTTGCATATAAAGTTGACCATAACTTCTGAAACACGATGTATAATTCAATGAAATTGTATATTGAGGGTGTGAGGCGTGAGCTTAACCTATATCTGAAATAATATATACGGTGTTCCATTTAAGAAAACGTATGATTGGTTCAGCCTGGTGATATGAAAATAATTTTAAAAGGTTACGTTTAAGACTGCCTACAATTTTCGTAAATAACTTTTCTTGATAACTTATATGATAACGGATATATCGAACTTTACCACATGCGTCACCCTGTATCTATATATATTATATAGATATACGTTATATTCTATATAACATGGTATGGAGTGTTTCTAAGTTTTATGAACTTTTAGTGACGTGGTGCAATTCCTAAGACAAGTCTACATACTTCACTACCCATAACAAATTGTTTAGTTTGTTTCGTTCTGGATATTCACCAATCCAGCCCTTAGCAACTACAAGTTCAAGGTACACCAAAAAATATTGTTGGGGCAAATACAGCACAAGATTATCCATAAAAAAGAGCAATATACAAATAATTGAAGAGAAGAAAACAAGCAATTTAATACGAATATAATTATCATTATCAAAGTTAAAGTAAAGTATATAAAGGAATTGGAAGTAAAGGCATGGACGAACTAGTTGTGATATACTAAAGAAAGTATTGTAGATAGCTACCTTTTATTAATCTTTGATTAATATTCTTTTTACACACATTTAGCATGAATGCCTACACACATTCTCATATATATACCACACATGACTAACGCTTGAACATAAACAAGGCGACAATGCAACGTAATTTACTAAGAAAAGCCACTTTGCACCCACATAATGGATTACTGATACAACAAAGGACCACAGGACGCATTGATTCATTGTCATCGTGATTTACAGGCCAACTTTATCCGTTAACTTTATATCCGTTTCTCCAATTCGGAAGTACATCTTAAATTGTAATTACTCGGCGCATATTTAGTGGACGACGAACGTTTTTAACGTACTGCTGGGGGAATGAATCAAGTCGACGTCTTCGTATATCACCCTGACTTTATTAAACCCAACTTCTGTCACCGTCGAAGTATTTCACGCTTTCGCCTGAAAGCTACTAGCGCCCGTCGCACGTCAAGCAATCTTAGCCAAAAGGCGAAGTTCGAAGTTCGGTTGTTCTATAAAGTGCAGCGGTTTATTAAACTTTAAATCTGAGTTAATCTTCTTGGGAGAATGAGAGTGTTATAAAATGAATGCGTCCTCTTGCAGACACGAAAATATATCGTATTTACCCATTTAGGGTTGTAAACCATGTGAAGGAAAGTATTAAAAAAGAGCACAAAAATAACTAAACGTCCTTAAAATCCCGTTTTTAGTGTTATAGTTAATTGACGCGTGGATTTAAAACCAAGCAGACAAACCAACGCGAAAACCGAGAGGAAGAGGAAGAGAGAGAGAGTCGCATTAGATGCTTACAAAGAATACTGCCGAAAACAGGGCAAAAAGTCAATATTTGACGGCAAAAGCCCGTATACTCCAAGCAATTATAGTGAATGGTAGAAAGTTCTAGTGGCGCACTTGGATGGGTCACGAAAAACATTCTCTGCATTATGTCGGTACCGTCTTCACTACACCAACATGCCTCGAAATACTGGCAAGCTCGACGTTAGCTTTTGGCGGGATGTTACGGGATACTTTTAAAAGGCCTTAATTTAAGTTTGGCACTTGAGCGAGGTTCCTGTTAACTTTAAAGCAAAGTTTCCCTTTATTAAAATTTACGTCAACGTTTGTTTAGTTTTTTTACTAGTTAGTTTTTAGTAACCGAAGAATAATTATAAAAATAAGCTTCTACTACGGTAGTTTACATAACAAGAGTGCTTGACGAGAGAACATGCCATGCAGGTAATAAGGGAACTTTAGTTTGGTAAGGCATTTAAAAATATCTCTTCTGAATGTTTTGCCTAGTACTAATGAATGATTAAATAATGGATATGAGATGCCCAGGTTTTCCAGATACCTACATAAAAGATTATAGCGTTTTGTAAGCTACAATGTGTTAGGTACAGTGATATGTTTATGTAGGTACGTAAGTGTAAATACAGGGTGCGGCAGAAAGAACTCCTCTATTACAGATACTAAGAAAGACGAAACCAAGTAAGATAGGACATTTTTATTGTTATTATCTAAGAACACACCGTTTAATAATGCGTAATATCAATGTGTTTTAAACAATACGTCACTCAAATGGCCGCCTTCTAGGGCTTCTAAAGTTGGAGGGCGATGTTGGTATACCTTGGACTTGAGATAGGCCCACAGAAAAAAAATCACAGGACGTCAAGTCTGGTGAACGTGGTGGCCGAAAAGAAATGACATTTCCAGGAAAGATTTCTCTCACCAATGCCAGTGGTAGGCGTGCTGTGCGAGCTGTAGCGCCATCTTGTTGGAACCACACATTCGCAAGGTCATTAAACCGTTCGCCTAGTTTTCGGTGTAGAAAGTCACGGAGCATGGCACAGTACTGATTGTTGTTTACAGTAACACCCTCACCATTTTCTACAAAAAATACCGACCAATCACACCAAAGTTAAAAACAGCACACCACACTGTTACTTCGGGACTGTGGAGTGGTCGTTGGTGGAGTTCCTGGGGGTTGTTTTCAGACAAGTACCTGCAATTTTGTCTATTTACAGCACCCGACAAGTGAAAATGGGCCTCGCCTGAAAAAATCACAACATCTTCTCGGAGAATATTCCGAAGCAGGTTTTGACACAAGCTTCTACGGACTTCGTAATCTCTTTCACTCAGTTTTTGCACAAACACAATCCTATAGGGATGCATTTTCAAATCTCGATTCAAGATTCTTATCACACTGCGATCCGATAATCGTAAGGCTGATAGAACGTCGAGGAGATTGTTGAACTAAATCTCTCACTGCAGCAACATTTTCTGGGTCTGTAGTAGTTCGTCGTCGATCTTGAGGTTTGCGTTCCAATGCAAAATTCGACACCCATGAATAAATGGTTTTCTTATCGGGAACAGGGTCCGGTCGACCGAACGCAAAGCGAATGCGGAAGGCACGTTGAGTAGTTATTGGCGATCCGCCATTTTCAATAGACTGCTCAACGACAAACGCACGATGTTCACCTGACCAAGCCATGGCGTACACTGGAATCGGCACGTAAGTAGCTATTCAAGGACATGCCCCCACCACTCTATTCTGTCGCTATCGGCTGCACGCTGCCTCTCAAATCGGGGAGTTCTTTCTGCCGCACCCTGTATAACATTGTAATAACGTAACCACCACGTTCTCTGGATTTGGCAGTGTTAATATTTTTTTGTTCGCGGAGCTATAAAAAATCAGAGTCCGTTACAACCATCGAAGATTGTAAATGTGGAGGAGAGCTTTTGAAAACTTGTGGATGCCGTATTCGTCATATGTCGTTGATATTGTTGCATTACATTCTCCATAGATAATAAGTAAAGTTTTCGTTTCTATAGTTAAGACACGCTGGAATTCTAGTTTATACAATATTGACAGTTCTACTGTACTTGCTTTTATGTCATTTTGAAGAAAACCGGAAGTGTGCATGAGATACTAACATCTATTTAAGGGCTTGCATATGTTATTTTTCCACAAAGAAACGAAATATCTCGAAGACGAATCAATTTAGGTGTAATCAAAAATTTGAACTAGGGGCTTTGAGGAATTCAAAAATATAAAAATATGCAGGGTGTTCTATTCAAACTAACCAAGTTGCTTTTCACCTCAGATTATAAGGGGTACTACAGACATGTATATACTTTGGTAGAGTAGATCAAATCGCCTTATTTATGTTAGTATATTACTTTTAAAACTTTCTGTTGTGATAGAGTAGTTCTTCAGTCGACTCGGTTAACTAGTACGTCAAAATATTGTATTGACAATATTTATACAAATTTAGAATATACCAGAATAAGCTATAAATGCGACCCATCCATCATCGCGGGCCATAATTTCATAAATAGGTCCATAAAGATCCATGATGCGCAAAAGAAAAGTTAAATTTCAACATTTAAAGGATGTTTTAGTAACGATAACGATAAGTTGGGTCGGTGTATATAAATGAGACTCAGTGGACGACAGTATATTTTCTTTAACACTTATCTATATTATTTTAATGTAAATTTCCCATTGAACAAGTAAAGCTTACGGATTGGTCGCACTAAAGGCAAGTGGATAACAAATAAAGTGATGGAAAACAGTAACAAATTGCACGACCTTCACGAAATTTTAACTAAAATCTCTAATAACGATATTCGGAGCTATTACAATCTTGCTAAATCAACTGTCAAACACACTAAAACGCAATACTACAACAATTTAATTTTAAACTCGATAAATAAATCAATAGTAGTATAATCATTAATAAATAAGAACAAACCGAAAAATAATGTTAATGCAATTTCTTTGAGAACAGATGATACGGAAACATCAGACGCGGAAACAGTAGCTAATATATTTTTAGAAAATTTTAGCAAAATTAATTGCATAAAACAAGATACTACCGCGGTCCCAGCCTTAAATTCTCACCATAGTATGTTCTGGCTTCCAATTGATCTAAGTGAAATACAAGACATTATTGAAGGTCCTAGGAATAAAATGACATCAGGACTCATTTTTTTGCAATATCTGGAACACTACATATGGCTTTTTTCACTTATAACTTTTGATTTTACTTCATCAGTAACAATCGCTCCTGGGCAGTTCCTGTTTATGCAAGTCCATCGAAGAGTTAAGTTTTTTGCTTTTAAGTTGAACTCCAGAATACATCCTGACTGGTTTTCCACGTTTTGATTCTATCACAAACAACCTAATAATAACGTTACTGCACTTACGAGATTTCCGAAGAACTAATTTATTTTAGTAATAGTGCAATATTTTATATCATACCCATATTGGTGGAGTTTATTGTAACCATTTATTCCTTATGCAATTAGAAGTAATTATAAATTCATTGATTCTTAATACGCTAACAATCCCTTAACAACTTTCACCCCTTATGCAAGCCATTATATATTCAAACCTGTACCTTAATTCCTAGTCAAGTTTAATGTAAAGGTGATTTTTAATCCCTTGACGAGTTCAATAATTATCTCTTAATAGAAGCTTAATGCTTTTATTGGTTTTTGCAAATTTTACGCACAAAATGGGATTCAACAAAAAGAAATACAATTTGGACGTCCGAAACGGGAATATTTCAGGTAACATTTAAGAAGCCCCATAGGGAAACGCACGAAACGGGAAGACACCCTCTTAACAGCCAAAGGTGTATAATTCATAAACATTCCAAGATATAAAAGAAACCAAACTCAACAAAGACTCAGTATATTAACAAACCTAATATAATTATGTCGGGAACCAAATAACGGCCAATTAGTTTTTATTAAGCTTGCTTGGGAGAGTAATATTCAGATAGGTTAACAAGGAGTAAATAAAAAGTTAATGTTTATCCAAAGAATTACTTTGCGTATGTGTATACCTTCGCGTAAGTACATACACATATAAAAGATATACAATTTACATATTCATTTTATGTATTCGTTAACACAATAATAATAAAGATTTTCATTTTCGTGGCTACCCCCAAGGGATCTTTCCTAATGCTTTCTATTGCTTGAATAGCCGCGTTATGTAACACCTCATTCATAGCATTCAGCGTATTAGGAACAGTAAGATTAATGTTTGTATTTCCACTTTTATGGTTTAATCAACTCTAAGTAATTTCTTTATTTATCAAGGCAACAATGGTCTGCGATAACTGATAAAAATTGTGTGGATGCGTGTGTTTGTATAACAATAGCAAAAGAACGTGCAATAACCCTACAATTCCGTGTATTCATAACACAGAAGAAGCATGAGGTAACACAAACTGTAAATTAAAAGTTCTATAGTCAAGAATATTTAACTGGTAGTTAATAGCTAGTGTTTATTTTGGAATTTTTACCCGGTGTATAAATAGACCCAGGGTAATAATGTAGTAATAACAATGAAAATTCCATTTATAGGATAATAATGAAAAACAATTGGATCTGCATAATACTGCATTTGACATATACAATACATAAAAGGAATAAAATAAAACCAAGGGAAATATTTTTATTAATAAAATGATCTGTAAATAAATAATACTAAATGGTGGCTTTTGAATGAGTAGGCCCCCACAGGTTGCGTCTGGTGTCAGATATTTATCATATAGACCAACCCGGATTTTCTAATAACATTGGCCCTGGCTTGGACTAAACGAAATGTAGATGAAGTTCTGGTATTCCATGTGGAGCTATAAATCTACTTAAGCTAGCAGAGCTGGAGACTATAGTATTGTCAAGTAAATGTAGTAAAGAAATGTGGCATAGCTTTTTCTTTCTCGGATAAGCTAAGCAAGCAAGGTGTCAAGGTTCGTCTATAACATGGGACAGGCGTAAGAGCTCCATTAGTTGAAAAGTGTCCGTGCAAAAGCAAGAATTATACGAGGTGCTATACTTCGCATATGCGTGTACAATGGGAACGGAAGAGAAGCATAGAGAGGTTGGGCCTGTTAGATAAAGTATACATCATTCACTTTAAGAAAACAGCGTTGGGGAAGATAGGCTTCTATTTTGGACGTTTGGCTAATAGGTAAGCCAAAATTACACACGATGAAAAAAGCTGTCTGTGCATGCGAAATTTATGTTGGAAAAATGAAATATTACCGATCGTTGCATTTTTGTAATGTTAGTTGTCAAATCTCCTCGGCTGCTTTTGCTTGTGTATTTGGTTGTTTCTTGTGTTTCTCGTTATATTATTGCATTTACTACATTACATTGTAAAGTTGCAGTGTCATTAGAATTTAATGTTACTTTCAAAGAAATTGACAAGATTATAATAGAACTGACATCTTACTTTCAAATTACCCGCCATTACTTAATCCAGTTAAATTTTGGCAGTGTTACACGGATACCGACTGCAGCGCTATCTACTATATTATTAAAGCTAATGGATTTTAGTTAGTAGTAGTTTGTAGTTAAGCAACAACTTTATCCGTGACAATTAAGAGAGTTATTGGTCTGTAATTTTCAATCTGTTATATATGCCTTTTTTTGAATTGGATAGGCTAATTATATTTTTAAAGAACTAGGAAATGTGGCGGTATTTACAGACAGGTTGATTATATATGTCGGCGGTGTTACAATGACAGGCCCCAGCAATTTCATAAAATGCGTCGACAAACTGTCTAAGGAAGCTGCAGGGCTAAGCACTTCAGCGTCGAGAAACATCGTAAACCAATAAATCAAGATAACGAGAGATGTTCGGGAGGAAGAATAACACTGGGGAAAATTCATGCATTAAGGTTGCTGAGTTCGAAATATGAAGGATCCGATCGGTGGATAAAAAGAAATATTGGTGAAAAGGAAACCATGGTTGTGTCGAGAGTGAATATGGCCGGTTGCTTAAAACAATGGGGGGACGGGTTGTTCTGTCACTGAAGCGTCGCTTTGTATTTGAAAAGAAAAACGTAATTCGATACAAAAATTAATCATTAGAACAAATTTTAGCCATTTATATCATCGCACTATTGTGAGAAGTTATCGGGACAAGGAAAGAATAAGGAATAAGGGATTTTGGACCAGGACAATTGAGAAGAAAAAAATGAGAAAGAAAATTAAACGGCGGGCGAAACACAAATATTTAAACAATATTTGGGTAATTAAGATATACAACAATTTTTTATATTTTCACGTAATTTATTTTTGTAGTAACTTTAAATTTAATGTTCTATCTGAATTAATAAAAAAATTTAATTTCGTCCATTTGAATTGTTTGTTTCCGCGGTTATCTAGTTATGTACATCTAGTTAATGTAACTAAAGAAGTCAGATACCTAAGATATTTTGATTTAGGTTAAAATTTATCTGCCACTTTAACGCACGACAATACATAACATATGCAAGATGGAATAAATCCACAGTAGTTGAATAAAATAACACGAAGATCGGTAAACACAGTAGACAAAATTTACAGGTACATTGTGGTATCTCGATTTACTAAAAAATTTTCTTGTGGTGTTTTTTTTATTGAATATTGTGAAAGTAAATTTTCAAGTGTTCACTCATTCGTAAAACCAACAAACAACCTAAGCCGAGGTTTTTTTAATCTTTCTCCCAGTCTGATCAAACAGCACATGATGTTTAGAGCAGCTTTATATTTTTTACCAAATGCTACTTCTATCTTTTTGAAAGCAAGATATCTTAATTTAAAGTCAAACAAAGAAATTCATAAATAAGACGGGTTGGTGTCAGTACTTGTCAGAAACCAGGAGAACAACAGCAGCGGTGAAGTACCTCCAAGAAATGCTCAAACTCGCAAAAATCATTGTGCGAACACGCAGTGTCATATTCTAGAAAGAGATGTTTAAAATGGCATGTATTTACATTCAAAGTTCAGTTTGTATCTATACCTATTGGGTATAGATAGTGGTTCTTAAGTTATTATTTCTACTTGTCTTAATCAAAATCAAATTGTGATAGTAATTAATAATATTAATTATCGCGTGCTCCTACTAGCGCATTCTTTTTATGCCTGTCTACCATAAGGTTGAAGGTGATTTTAAATGTTTGTGGATGTTAAAATATACCGCCACAGTTTTTTGTAAAGATGGGCAATGATCGTTCGAACGATCATTTATTTAAAAATCTTTCGAACGATTGTTGCTTAGTGAATGACCATTCGAATGAATTTGTGGTTGTGTACGATCTTTCACAACCTTTCATAATATTGTAAATGCTGCTTGGGGCTGGCACTGGTATTACCAACGTAGTGAAAATTTTTGTGGCGGTACTATCCTAAAATCACCTGTGCTTTATTCCGCTATTTCTAGCAGTTAGGTTACACAGCTTTGTTTTCCAAACGACATGTTAGAGTCAGCATTGGACTTACATTTCTTTACAATGCATTGATATAAAAATTATTATTTCGGACGATCTCCAACAGTTGCCGTCGCTCTGCCTAGGACCCACATCTTGAGCAGAGCTCCTCTTGTTCGTTCCTGCAATAACGCGGACATGGTTTTTAAAGATATATTCATATTATATTAGTCTGTATTATGGTTATCATGGTTATGTTTGCTTTTTACGTACTTTTTTTCGGAATTTGGATTTTATTATCTGTTGGGCGGAAATATATTATTATTGTTATTGTAAGTATGAATTTCAAAGTGTTAGTGAGGTTAGATAGATTTTAGCCATTCATTTATTGTTTTAACCAAAATACATGGTATATATATATAGGGATCAACGAGAATATTGGGTGATTCGGTCTGTGATTAGAACAACTTAATTGTTCATATGGAAGCCTCAATATTTTGTCAATTTATTTTTGACTTCTTCAGGAGGTACAGCTAAAATATGTATGATGAAACAATGAAACTATTATATAAAATTAAAACTTACAGCAGTAGCACTAAAAATTAGGCACGTAACATACCAAGACAGTCATTAGAATAAAATATATGTTAAATGTACGTATAGAAACACATCTGGACAAGCAAAAAACTTGTTTACAATAAAATAAAATTGAATTGAGTTAGTATACAAGGTCCCGCTAACAAGTAAAGTTAAAAATTCTAAATTAATATATGAATAAATAAATATGACTACGTGTCATTTGTCAAATATACTAAAAGCTTATATTAAAATATTCTTCGAAGTTATATAAAGAATAATTCATTAGCAACTTCTTAACCCAGTAATTTGCCGAGTACTTAGCTTTTTCGATGAGATGGGGTGGTACCACATACTCGTTTTTTCGACGCGTGTCATAAAAGTGTAGATTACTTTCAGCAGTATACTTATTTTTCGATTTATGAATATGCTCGAGACACGCCAAAATGTACACCGAGGGGATGGTAATTATTTTTTGATGTTTGCAGAGGTCCTTACAAGGTGCACGATGTTCTTTTTTACATACAATCCTAATGGCGGCCTTTTGCTTTAGGAAAACCGACCTTGCTTCGGCGTGTGACCCCAAAGTAGTATCCCGTATACTGCTCTAGAATGAAATAAGGAGAAGTAGGCTATACGAGCTGCCTCGAATGTTGCTGCTTGTCTCATACGTCTAACTGCATAGATAGCGGCAGCCAGTTTGATGTTTAAACTTGTAATGTGATTCCTATAATTTAAGTTGTACGACACCCGGAGACCAAAGATACTCACAGTACCACCCTTTCCCCCAGGAATCTGTAAGTAATTGAATAAAATAATTAATTGAAGGAAATGCTAGAACCTATTTTCTTTTCATAACAAATTACAATCGAAAATATACTCTTTCTGCGATAATAATTCATCTAAATATTTATCTGTTTAAAATACTTCCTGCAGGTGGAATTATCCTATGAGTAAAATACTGCCCAAAATGAAATTCTAAGATAACGCGATGTCGTTTACGGCAATATATTGAAGCGTATAGAGTAATAGTACGTATATTTTATTACCTTCCTCCCGGAAATTCCAGTTATTCTAATGCAGAAGCAATAAAATCTCCAGCCGTCGCATCCTAGACAAATAAACGGCACGCCGAAAGTATGAAAGCTTCGGAAATGAAGGGGACAGCGGGAATATCAAGAAGAGAGAATTGCCAGAGCATCTCCAGATACGACGCGAAACTAAAAGAAATCAATATCGTGCGAATTTTTGTCGGAGATCAAAGTATTTCTTATTATCAGTACGTTTCCGTATGAAATGAACCGTAAAGTTTATAGAGGATATGGAATGTGACATTTTGAAAGATAGTCTTTGACAAACGCGCAGTTAGCTGCTCGCCGGATCGCCCGTGAGGTAAATTGATCCGAGCACCTCTTCCGGATCGCTTTTTTAGGGTCACGGGAAACAGAGAATTTTCCATCAGTATTTCCCGGCTACGACAAATATTTGTATTAGTTAAATAATTTATTGCAGGAGAGCATTTCGACGTTTGTAAATACGAGGCTGGAAATTTATTGAATTCTGCTGTGTTGATGTATAAAACGTTGCGAAAATGTAGCACATCTCTAGGGTTTTATAATTTGCGGGCATTAGTAATTAAAAGGTTGACTTAACCGATGTGCCCATCAGGTTACGACTAAGGTACTACCAGTAAATGCAATTTATCAGATCACTCCTCACCCCACAACAGTCTTATTGGCACGTATTCCCGAAACATGTGCACTAAATTGGTTATTCTGTTGTGAGGTGGGGAGTGATTTGATATGTTGTGTTTACTCTACTGCGCCAAGATACTTGCAACCTTTACTAAGACACAACCATTTTAAAATGTTGATAAAAATAAAAAGCGTTTTTACTTTAAATTCTCTGTATCAAATACTGGTTAAGCCATAAAAATGTTATCACTGGAATCACTACATCAATTTTCTATGCAAAATGAATCAACAGGACGGAGCACCAGTCTCTTGTTCTAAGGTGGTTCGCCAGTGAGCCCCTGCTATGACATGGCCAGATTGAAGATGTTTACTAACCCAAGTGAACTGAAGTGAGGTAAAATGAAGTGACCACATCTACGTGCATACATATGTAACTCATATATAATGTATTTATTTGAGTGGTTACATATTTCTACTCTACATCATATATAATACCAGAAATATCTTCAACGCACCATATAGAAATGTAGAAAGTATTTTTTCTATGGATTATTGCTATAATGTTGCCAAATCTGCCCGACAAAGAAGCGAGAATCTCGGTGAGAGTGTACATATACTACATTGGTTTTTTTTAAATGTGTTTTGCTCCTATTCACAGATTTGGTTTCCCAATCCAGGATACATATGTTGTACCTACAATAAATTAATACACCAAAAGGAAACGACAATTCTTTTGGATTTTATACTGGTTTTTGAAGGTTTGGCTTTCATAGAAATATTAATAATATAATAATACACATTTATTTCCAACAGCCAAAAGGCCGAAGTACAGGAAATATATATGAAAACAGAAATACATACAAGTTAAGTACAAGTGCGTGCGAATACTAAATTTCGACGCAAAGTTAAATACTAATATGTAATATCCAAGAAATTAATCAAAACATCAACAGTGAAAATAGAAGAAAATGATTAAGAAGTTTAAAGATTATACATGATATTCATAATTTCTGAAAACTTACTATAATGTATGTCATAATGGTTACAAATTAAATAAAACGTTGCACATCAATGGCGTAGGATATCTGGCTAAAATCTGTCTCCTCTGTATGGATTCGATGTGTTGCACATGCATATTATAAACAGGATACCAGATGATTGACTTATACTCCAATTTTCACTTAATCAATGAGTTATACAATGTTACAAGGCAGCTCATGTCAGCAAAATCTTTGCAGTTTCTGTAAATGAAACCGTACATTATTCGATGACGATTTGCTACCATATCGTAGATGTGTTCAACAAAAGTAAGTTGATTATCAAACCCTTCACTATCAACTATATCAACTATAGTACGCGATACAATATAGACATAAGGTATGACTATATTGTATTCTATATTTTGTTTACGGGTGTAGGTCATGTCTTTGATGTTCAACTGCAGGTGATTAGATTCACACCATTAAACCACTGAATCCAGATCTTTTCGCAATAGCAAGCAATCATTCAATGAGTCAAATTCATAAAAGTGTTTCATGTCGTCAGCAGAAAGTAAGGATTCACAACGCAAAGTGTCAGTAACATCATTTATAAAAATCGTAAACAGAAGAAGCCCAAGGTTGAAACGCTGCGGTACACCTGACGTAAAGTTTACTACGCTTGATCGTACACCACCAAACTCAACATGCTGCGTTCTATCAATAAGGTATGATTTGAGAATGTTAGGCAAACCTGGTACAACTCTCCTAATCTCTCCAGTTTATCAATCTGAATGTTATGGTCGATCTGATCAAAGGTCTTCTGAAAATCCGTATAGATGACGTCCACTTGAACTTGGCTATCTAAAAACTGAGATATATATTGCGTAAAGCAACTTAAGTAAGTAATAGTGGAACGTGTGCTAACAAAACCATGCTGTGAAAAGGAGATTTCTTGAAGTGAATGATAAATATTGTTATAAAAGATATTTTAGTGAACTTGGACAAAAGGCGCATTTTAAACTATAAATGTATTTTGTTGAACCAACGCATATAGAGTTTTCAATAAGAGGTAAGTATGTATATATGTAAATCAAAATAATCAAAATAATAGTAAAAATTAATTGAAATGAGAAATGCATTTTAGAAATATAGTTTCAAATCAAATAGGTTCCGTTTTTTAATCAAACAAAATATATTTTAAAATGAAATTATTTAGATGATTAGTCGGAAACAATTATATATTTACATCAAATAAATAATAACGACAAAATTATATCATTTAATTAAACAAATATATTTTTGCCGCTATTTAAAATTCGAATTTCCTTGACTCAATGCAAATTTGTTTGATTCAAGAACTTTTTTTTCTCTGTGTTGTCACATACGGGTAAAAAAAACTACACAATCGCTTTTCTCTTCTTCTAAGCATGCCTTTGTAAATAAATGTGCACCTGATATACACTCCATCTTTTTATTATTTGCAAACATTAAATTGTATTTATCAAATATAATTGGATTTGTCAAGATCTCTTACTATACCAAGATGTAACGTTTCAATACAATCAAAGTACAAATCGTTCGAACAGGGTCTTTAAGTTAATCTTGGCTCTTACATATACAAATATATACCATACAATTTAAGTTAACGTCTTGTCAAAGAAGATTTTACAAACGTAATTGTGAAGATCAAAGAATCCTCGTTCAGCATCCGTGTCCGAAGTGTGTGCAGAAAAAGGAAGAAATTAAAAGGAATAATACACATTCCTTAGGTAGATGAAACGATGGCATCTTAACATTTTCTTTTTGTCTTCCTCTCCTCAGAATTTGATTTGGATTAGATATGAGGATGGAAATCCAAACAAAAGGAAATAGGAAGGAATATCAAGCGACATTGCTCGGGAACCGAAATTTCAGCGGCTCGCCTTCGATTGCGGATTGCAAATGTAAGGTTGAATACGTATTTCGGAGATGCTGTAAATCCATTCAGTCGGCAGTAAGCTGCGAGTTTAGATCGAAGTACGTGATAAGCAAGGCTTCCTCGATCAATATGTACTCAATCCGCTTTCGGGACCTGCACCACTAATATAGGATAGTGGACGAAATTTCGGTAGGAATACAATAGAATTGACCCACCACTTATATATATGTATACAAAGCATAATACTTTTTTAAGTTTTTATTAGCTGCTTCACTATCTTTTCGGAACACGGGAATATTTGGAGTTGACGTTATTACTTGTTTAAATATTTATTCACTTAGAAGGATGCATGGATTCAAAGTATATTTTTATAGAAAGCTAACGACCAGTATAGCATACTTTACTCAAAGCAATTTTATGTAAATATTACCTATTGCTCTATTGCTATTACCTCTGACCGATTTTCATGTTATATAAACAACAAGCCCCTTTGTGCGAATTCGTTCATATTTTCTCTTCAAAAGTAAAATACGAATATGTGTACGTACAAAGAAAATATTTACTTTGAAAATTAATATATGTACATATGTATTTCCACGCTTTTGCCAGGTATATCGCAGCTCACAATCAGTGAGTTTAACCCGTATACAGAACTATGTACAAACTTATATTGAACGAACATAACTGCGCACAAAGATCTGTTTCTGTAAGCGAAAAATGTTAAGATGTACTTTATAAGAGATCCACGAAATATTTTTAGTTGTACAAATTTCACCATGTTATTAATTATATAAAAGCCTGCTTTAAAACGAACGAAAGAAAGTTAATGCTATCCGATAGTAATGTGTAACCAGTATACACTTTACACAGTGAACACAATAATGGAGCATGTACATATTACCCGTCAATGTGTGAGTATCACTCCTCCTTCACAATACATGGATTAATTCGAGGCACTTTACTATTTTTCCTCCTAGCCATCCATAAGATATTTACAACCATTCACAGACTCGCAAACGCACAATTCCTAGAAGAGACCCACCCAACCGTTCTTAATTATGTGCCGTTATTGTAACAAATCCTGGAGAAACGGACTGGTCCTTCATCTCGATTAATAATGTTTTTCTAATATATATCAATTCGCAGACATCGAGTTTGCGCGTCCAAGTTACTGATTTCCAACCCTCGGGTTGCTGCAAAATATTCCTGAGCATGGCGTCGGCGCAGGAATATTTTGCAGCAACCCGAGGGTTGGAAAACACTACAACCTCGGGCAATATGCAACAATTTT
>JARFOC010040710.1:0-24046 GCA_031763485.1 Osmoderma eremita | reverse complement strand
TGGCATCCTAGAGTTCATCCAACAAGTCCAGGCCCTTGAGGTAGCTCAGAATCTTGTTGTATGAGGAGTTTTTCAGGCCAGCTAGGGTGGTAATGTCCCTCCCAAAAATGGTGAACCTGATGCGGATGGCCGCCGGACAGTGGCACATAACGTGCTCTACTGTTTCTTCATCCTTCATGCTCAGCCGGCATTCGATTTCTTCCGATAAGCCGATTCTGTGTAGGTGTTTCCTGAGTTTGCAGTGACCTGTAAACACAGAAGTGATTACTTTGATCCTTTTACGACCAAGTTTTAGTAATTCTCCGGTTTTAACATGATTGGGTGAAATACACATGCATGTACCAAACCAGGAGAACTGCTCCAAAATTGAAGTACTTTCTGTTTTAACCATATGCAAATTTGTCGTTTGGCTATCGAAATTGATATGCCAATTGCTGGTTCTGGACCCTGGAAACAATCCGCAGCACTCTCTTTTGGAAGGGCGTCGGCTGCCTCTTTACCCTGAATGAGGCCGCTTACAATAACATACGAGTACTTGTCAGTTTACTGTGAACATATGAAGATTTCAAAGTAAGTTGAAAATTAATGTTATATTGTTAATTCAAATTGATTCTCTGCTATTATATCAGTAAGTTATGTTTTGATATGTCACTAGTAATGTGCCGTATTGATAATTTGACTTATTTAAATTGTTTACTATTTAACCAAAGAAATAAAAATATCGTCGCTAAAGGCAAAGTGGAAAGATGGAAGTAAGGGTAAAGCGGAAAGCTTCCCATTTTACCTTATAAACAGTTTTAATTCTCAATAGAGGTATTAATGGTAATAAAAATAATGAATAGCGTTCTTACTACACTAAACACACTGTTCGGATTACTCCTCCCGCACAAGTATTAATTAATTCGGGACGACACGTGCTTCGGGAATACGTGGATTCCCATTATCAAGTCGGTTACCGAATGTGAACATGCAATAGACACTAATATCGCCTTTTATTATAAGAAAACAACAACAACTGTAACATGCTTGTTACAGATGGTGAAAAAATACAAACGAAAAACTAATCAGGCCTCTTGTCCCGAAGAGAATTTTGGCTTAGCAATGGAAGAAGCTCAAAAAACTTCTATAGCTAATGCCACAAGAGTATACCGAACTCCGTTAGAGACTTTGCATCGGCACATAAAAAAGGCACGCATAAGAAGCAACTTGGTCGGTTTAGAATTGTTTAGCCCAATGCAAGAAATAGAACTAAGCGTTCATACCAAAGACCTTCATAACAGATTTTATGGCCTAACAAAAGAGGCTGTAAAGGAACTTGCCTTTGGGATGGCTAATCTTAATGGTAATGACAACCCATTCAAAAACAACAAAGCCGGTGACGAATGGCTGAAAGGCTTTATGCGACGAAACCCTGATTTATCATTGCGCGCTCCAGAACCCACAAGCATAGCAAGGTGTTCTGTATTTAAGAAAACGCAAGTCGATCATTTCTATGATAACTTAAGGCAAGTTATGGAAAAGTATCGTCCAGATGACATATTCAATATGGACGAGACAGGCGTTAAAACATCCGCACAGAAACCTCCCAGTGTTCTTTCTGGGAAAAAAAGCGTCAAAAAGGTGTAAAAACTTCAGCTGAAAAGGGTCAACTCACCACAATTATATGTTGCTGCAGTGCGACTGGAAGGTTCATTCCACCTCATTTGATATATGAAAATAGAAAAAAAACAAATGAAAGTTTACTGGAGGTCCATTGCGTTGTAGAGGGGTTTCCGATTCCGGGTGGATTTTGTGAGCTGGCTTAAATTTTTTAATGACTGTGTACGCCCAAGCAAAGAATCGTCTGTATTGCAAATTCCAAATAATCATATTTCTCACCAAAATCTAGATGCCCTTAGCTAGAGCCTTTGGAGTAGTCATTCTATTCGTTCCAGTACATACAACCCGTAAATTGCAGACACTTGATGTGCCTGTTTATAAACCCTTCAAGACTGCATTTGAAAGAGCAGTGGATATGTACCGAAAAAATCATCCTGGAAAAAGAATAACCCAGTTCGAAGTTGCAAAACTCGTGAAATTGCTTTTGAAAAAAAGTGTTACCGTTGAAACTGCAACAAATAGGTTTAGGAAGTGCGGAATATTTCCTTAGAGACGCATTTAGTAGTCTCGATTTTGCTGCTGCTGCGGTTAATTTCATTCCTCCAGTACGCCACGCTGATCGCTGATCAGAATGACATAGAAGAATCATCTGATGATACCACGCTGGTAAGTTTTAAGAGATAGGAAGCAGTTCCTACATCTACTGCAACTTGCAACACTTAGTCTTGCTATCAGTGTTTCGAAACAGATATATCCACGCAATCAGAACCCGGTCCCTCAGATATATCCGTAAACATGCATTCTTTGCATACAGATAACAATAGCGAAACAGCACTTGATCATCTGCATTAGCTATATGCAGATGATCAAGTGCCAATTGAATCGGCTCCACCACAGTCACCAAAGACTAACATTTTCATATCGCCAAAGGACATTTTACCAGTACGCAAGGCATCATATGTATGTTGCAAATGCCACAAGAAAAAGAAAATGCCAAAAAATCTGAAATTCTTGCAAGTTCACCCTACAAGCTGATGCTGGAAGAAAGGGAAAGAATATCAATACCAAAAAGAAAAGTAGACTTTAAATTAGGAAAGCGAGGAAATTATAAATAAGACCACAAGGAAACATTTGAAAATCCACAAGACTCTCTTAACACGCTTTATTTGGCTTCCTGCGAAAGATATATTGTTCCTCCTACCGAGAGTTGGATACAGTGTTTTGTTTGTAGGGAATGAGGCCCCAAACTGTGCGGGGATCTTACTGCCCTGAAGGACTTTTGCTACTGCGATAATTGTAAGTGATTATAATACATTAATGTAACAAAAATTAAACATGTTTGTAAACCAATCACGTGTTTTACTGTATTTCCACTGTGCCCTTTCCCATTTTCCACCTTGCTCTGATGTAAAGGGCAAAGCGAAAAATGTCAAGCTTTCAGTAATATTTTTTTTTGCAAATAAACCTTTTATTATAATTATTCCGTAAATGTATGTATGAAGAGTTAGCTTTATTGAGAACATTCTTACCACTTTTTACATTTCTGGCCAACTTAATGTGGTTAGGATTAAAATAGCTAAGCCTTTCCACTTTGCCCCCTCTTCCCCTACACGATGTGAAAGTCAATTGAGGAATACGAAAACATGGCTTGGAAATAAACCTAGACAAAACTCAATATATGGTGATAGGAAAACAGACACAAGACTTGCCTAAAAACTACATTGGTGTTTGTCAATAATCTGAAAAATAATTATTCTTGGAGTATATCATTCGCACGGTATTATAAACTACCATGGGCGATAAAGAATGGACAAACGACTCACTTTGTACTGGCCCTCTATACAGAAATATTTAGTAAAATCCATAAATTTGCTAATGATTTATTCTTATTTAAGAAGAGATCTTCATACAGAATTTCTCACTTCAGTGGTGAGACACACCATCAATCTCACAAATCTGTGTGTGATTAAAAGTACAGCGGCATCTAGTACCTACTACATTATAGGTGCAATATGAAATACCGAATGCGTTATAAATCATACTTCAATGAGATATTATTTATTTCTAAATAAAGCTGTAACAACGCTTGCTATAAAAGTAGCAGTATCTTAAAAAGTCGCAGTGATATTTTTACTAAAAAACGAAAGCGTGTATATAAGTTAGTATTTAGTCGAACCACAAGTTCATACAACTGCCCCGTGTTGATATTTGCTACAAGGATTTCTCCCAGTGTACAACGTTACTAAAGTAAAACAAAATAACATGTATTCTTTTTTTTAGATTATAATATCCCTTTAAAAAAAATATATTAGGCAATCACGTCATAAATTAACAAAGTTTAAGCTTGATGGTCTAGTCATTTGTTCTCGGAGAAAAGATAAGCTATTCATTGGATGACCCACTGCTATTAATGGCTTAGTTATTGGTAAATGCTCATCGTGCATGAACCACACATCATGTCTCTACCTCGGTGCCAAAATATAAATAAGGTTTTGCTTAAAATCAGTAAAATATTTTTTCATGAAACAATTTCAATTCTTGAATGATATCTCTTTATCGGGTTTAACAAGCAGGAAACTATTATCCCAAGTGGTTAAAATTAGCGTCATTTGTTGGCTGTTTCAAAGTAACTCTAAAATTATCAAGGGAATAACCATATTTGTTATTTTTCAGGTACCTACACGAGGAAAAATAGTATGCCATTTATGAATGAATTTGCAATGCAATTAGCATTGGTCTGATTAACAACTAATTGCGATTCAAATGCAAAGACTTGCAAAGTAATATTGAGGTTTTAACTTATATTATACTCGAATAGATTAAGCCTAAAGTTTATTAATAGGAATAATTTAGAAGCAAGATAATTTGGAAATACTCCGCAATCCTTGTATAAAAAACTTCAAGGAAGTAAGGGTATAATTTGTTTAATTTTAGTTCCGTTAATATCTTATCAATATTGTTTTCAATCATTAAATTGGCGTCACACTTGTTTTAATCTATTAAAAGAATTGCTTATCTCTTTTTTTTCTAATAACTACCCGGGTGATAACACCTGCAAAATTTTGATAAACAGTCTAACAATTAAATCTTATATTCTAATGCATGATATTAGTAAGGTAGGTAAAGTCGAAGAGTAGTTATTAATATATAAGCAGTGTGTAACGTGCCGATTTAGCTGTTTTACGCAAATTTTGTAAATAAAATTATTATTCGGGTGAATTGGGGTAGCAAGGCCATCTAGCGGCGGTTAGCTTAGACGCGGCGGTCGATAGCGACCAGTTATCATATGTCACCACCGAAATCGATAAAATCCATAAAATCTAGAGTCATGCGTAGTTAAGGATTTTAAATGTAAAGCTCTTTCTTTTTAAAACTCGCAGTGGTTGGGATCACACCTATCGTTAAAATTGTGCGTAGAGATTAATTATTGAGATCCATGGAAAATCCGCCCTGAAACACAGGGTTAATGTTTGACGATAGAATTACGTTCGATTGAGGAACGTTCACAAGATTGTTGTGAAATAATAGATTCAACCCGTTGAGCACGCGAAGCTTCATACTGGCAAGGTACCACTTGATAATCCATTCATTTCTTTTTTTTGTTGATGACACGTGGTAACACAAATGTATTTTTAGGGCTTTTTCTTGTACCCCTTGACTTTGGGGGTTTACAATAACAGTATTACTTGCCAATTGAGATAATAGAATTTTGGGATAATTCCTTACTTACACCAGCTTTTTGGACGCGGTTTGTAGAGCCGAAGAGTGGCCCCGATTTCCGCAGTTACAGCAGCCTTCTGCCGGATGCCGGCTCAGCTGAGCTTTGGGGCACGAACTCGACAACAAACGTGTCGGATTCAACCAATTTACTTTCTTATACGGCGTACGATCCACAGATAGACTTGATTTAATATATTTATATTTTGTTTTCTTGCTGGTAATTGACATATTTTTTGGATTTAAATAATTTGGTTGGCTTTCAGCCGCACTGCATTACCGTGTAAAGTTGAGTGATCACCCATCTATTTGTTTTCTGGTGCCAAAGGGCTTCACCCCGACGAACCTGTCGTTGCTTAAATACTTTAACCCAACATAACTTCGTATTTTTTGTTATTATTTTCTTTACACTTAACTTAAATATTCAATATCAATATACATGTCAGATTATATACCAAAGTTTTGTCTGATTTAACGAATTTTTAAAGAAATACCTAAACAGCTAAGTCTCACCGTCCCGACGGTATTCATCCCCGGCTCTTCCGTATCGTGGAGTCTCGGGGTGAAATCTTTTTTAGCGGAAAGCAAACAATACCGTGTCCACATTGAGCCCCACGTCGTACCATCACCACCAACGATCTCCATTTTCACGGATGGATGGAAAACCAGAAAAGGGACTGGAGCAGGAATTATCTCTCCGGAACTAAAAATTAACTTGAGCCGTGCTCTGGGAGAACATGCCTCCGTCTTTCACGCGGAGGTTTTGGGGATCCTGCAAGGTGCAAGTGAGATTAACGTAAGGGGCATTCCCCCCTAATGCCCCTTACGTTAATCTCACTTGCACCTTGTAGGATTGCAGGGTTGCTGTTTAGAGCGATAATCAAGCTGCCCACTTGTGTGGGTGAAAGGACACAATGGTAACCTAGGCAACGAGGCTGCGACGGGTTGGCGAGTCGGGGATCTCCGTTCATTGGAGGGGAACCTGCGCTACCTCTAACGTCGGCGGCACTCAACTACCTAATAAAACAACGGACCACCATTCTGCATGAAAACAGATGGGACTCTGAAACTGCATGCTGCCAGGCACGCAAAGCCATTCCCAGGCTATCGTCCAGGACGGCAAAATATTACCTGCGTCTTTCTCGCAGCAACCTTAGCTAAGCTGTAGGGCTGTTGACTGGCCACTGCAAGCTGAATAAGCACATGCACCGCATGACACTAGTTAGTAGCCCCCTCTGTCGTGCACAAAGGGCCCAATATGGTGGCCCAACTGCAGGTGGCTTTTTGCCACCCTCCCCCACCATTTAATCCATCCATCCAACGGAAGTGGCGCCAAATCTTTAACCCAGCCGTCTCCACTAAGCTGGCCGGAGCAACCCCGAGAAGGGTGGGTATCATTCAAGGGTTTCGTTTTGGTTTTTTTTCTCTTTTACATCAGTTCTAATTGCCACGTGCGGGTGGCGTTAGAAGTGTTCTTCAAATAAATATTTCAATTTTAGAAATGGAATCACATTATTTTATATAAAACATCGGAAACGAGCAGCATTGCAAAATTGCAAAATTATTTTACATCAAATTTCTCCTCCAATATCTTGGTATAATTTAATATACACGTATGCTTCATTCTCACCGAGGTGCGAGACACAGGGTACTTAGCGCAATCTGTACCTGCATTTATCCCCACTGGCCAGCCTCGTCGCCCGCAACCCCATAGCACTGAGCACGCCTATCTGAATCATTTTGTATCTATCTATGCGCGCGCAAAGTTGTAATAGGTGATCGTCGATTTAGGATACACTATAATAATTTATACAACCGCAGAGAAGGTACAAGTCATAACATGGTATTTTTCTGGAAATTCCTACCAAAGCACGATCGATCTATTTGCCGTAGAGTTCGTGGATCGTCCTATTCCTTCGCATTCGACGATTGAAAGGATCGTCAAAGCGTATAGGAAATTTAGCTGTGTAGTCGGGAATTGCCGTAAATGCCAACTTCCCGAATGGGAGGAGAGTGAAGTGAGGGTTTGTTGGTTGATTGAAATGGACGAACCTTGATCTGGCCGGTAAATTGCAGACGAAACAAAGAAAAAGTTATAAAGTTCAAAAGTGCCAGAAGATTTTTCCCGAGGACAATTTTGCAAGAATAGAGTTTTGTGCGTCCGTAGTGGAAAGGGCTAATAAAGACGAATATTTTATAAAAAAGAAAAAGATTATGTTTCCCGACGAGTCCTCATTTCCACGTTATGGGAAGCATAATCCCTCGAGGAAACCAACATCTGGTCCGTAATGGGGGAACCTAGTACCCAGAAAACTTAACGTTTGGGCGGGTATCTTGGATGATACCACCATACGACCATTTGTTGTTGACGCCAATTTGAGTAGGATGAAATATTTGGATTTGCTGCAAACGCAAATTATTCTGGCTCTCCGTAAACTTAACTCGGATTTTGATGCAATTTGGTTTATGCAAGACGGTTGCCCCGCGCATAATACAAGATTAGTAAGGAAGTTTTTAGAGAACAACTTCCCGAATCGTGATTTTGCCGGGAAGGGTACGATAAAATGGCCACCTCGATCATCCGACCTCAATCCCTGCGATCTTTTTTCTGTGGGGTTATGTCAAACAAAATCTTTACAGTTTTGCAACAAGAGCGAGCCCCCGAAATCCTCGAGCCAGGAGGCGGCAGTTTTTAGATTCGGATATTATTTGGCAACGGATGGGGGTATTTTCGAACCACCCATAAAGTAACATTGCTAGAATTTCAATTTATAGTTGTAGAGTTTATTTTTCCTTTGTTTATTTAATAAGAATCGTTGTTTATTTTCCTACTAAGAATTACTTTTTCCTTCTCCTGCATCGCATAGTAGCTACAAAGTTAATATAAGAAACTTTACTCCTCACCGTAATTTGATAGTACAAAAAAATTACGCAGTATTACGTGATTGAGCGGACATGCGTGCATACCCTTGCTCAGTTTAAGATACACGGCGACTGGATATCGCTCGTTGTCAGTAAAACTCGCCATTCACAAAGCAATCCCCCGTTCCGATGTGGGCATACGTGTATACTGCGATATCATGCATCTAATAATTTCAACTGGCAAGTGAAAAATAGTTTTATATTGGCAATGATAAACTCATGTTTATTAATTCGTTATTTAAAGTACAGGTTCGCTCATAATATAATACAATTTTGAAATTTCTATTTGTATTACCAAATTTAAAGGCCCCATGTTGAAGTCGCTTCACTAAGGATTAACTCACAGGCACCACTTCACGACGATGTAACAGCGAAAAAACGGTCATTTTGTTGCAGTCGAATTTGACGATTCCACGACGACACCATGACACCACAGCGACAAAACTTTATCAAATTCGACGACTGTAGGACGATAATATAGTGACAAAACTGGTCGTCTATAGACAAACACTATTTTGTCGCTGCAGCAACTACCATTTTGTCGTTGTCGTGTGGTTGTGAAGTGGTACGTGTGGGTTGACCCTAATTCTCCCGTGTTGTGCAGTAACTGTTGTGTTGCGGCAGCGTTTGTTGTTACGCCAGGCATATCTCTGAGTTGTAACTAAAATCGATTTAATGTTGATTGAACTGCCTCTAACAAACCTCGTGATTTAGTTGTTCGTTTTACTGGAGGCAGTGTCGCTAATTCATCGGTTGTATTGAATTCTCCGTCAACGTTACGAATAAAAATTGCTACTCCACTGCTACTGCTGCAATCACGCAGTAACATAAAATTTAAGTACTGGTCGTTGATTCTTCGATACGTGTTCGATATGGCTTTTAATATAAGCTATTTCACTATTTGTTACTGCTATTACCTTTCGGTTAGTTGAGACCATCTTTTTACAAAAATTTAACTCAAACGCATAATTTATAAAAATTGGCAGGTAATAACAACACCTATAGAAAGTACAAAATTGCCGAAAGCGATTGTTTACTAGAAAAAGGCAAAAGTCTAAATTTTATCCTACAGAACTTATTTAGGCTTCCACATTTAAAAGGTATTTTGATCTCGCAGATGTAGATAAGCTTCCCATGTATAACAACTTTTGGACGACTTTTGGATTGTCACTATATCAATATAGCTACTAAGTATTAGCTCTTGCATTCATTTCTTTATATAAATAAAGTTCTGAGTATCACAATTTAGCAACTGATTTATGACTAATAGGATTCCGCTTGAAATATAAATAAAAATTATAGGAGAACATCATTATTCCCGTAGTGAACATATACCTCAAGTTGATCACTGTTTTTTCCAAAAATATTTGTAATTGGGTCAATGTATATGGTACTACAACAAGTGGATTGGTTCATTAAGGAAATATGAATACGTACTAGACAAAGGACAATGAATTCAGTTGTCAAAATGCAATATGTAGGTTTTATTGCGGTAACCGAGGGGAGTTCTAAACTAAATTACGGACATTCGCAATTACTATTAGCTCGTATATCAAATTGATAACATTTCCATTGTGTACGCACGAATCTATGTACATATCCTATTATATATTAATTGACAAATTTGTTGGCCCTCTGATATTTGGATTTAAAGTGAATTCTTACATTTATGTTTGGAATAATTTATTATTAGAGACGCATTCGGTAATTATGTGTTTGCTAAGTTGGAAACTAGGATTATTTTTGTATTTAATTAATAATAGTTCCCATTCCTTATTATAACTTACGATGGCAGACTAAAATGAAATAAAAGTAGAAAATCCTTTTTTGAATCAGTGCCTCCATCAAATTTGTACTTCCAAATATGTTTTTCCAGCAAGCAAATAGTACACATGGGAGCAGCATTTATTATACGATGGAGATTATAATTTTGGAATTGGGACTTTGCCTTTGGGAAAATCCAATATACAGGGTCTTTACCGTCTTGTGATTATATCTTCAAAGAGTGATTAAAAATCTTAAAATAAGGTCATTACCGTAAAACTATCTTAACAAAGTTGCATAATAAGAGATATTAATGTTAAAAAAAATTTAGCTTTTGTTTTTTTATTTTTAAGTGGTGATTAAGCATATTAATTTAAACAATTCTTTTATGTTTTTCATAGAATCCACTACACACTAGTTGTTCAAAGTTATCGCCGTGTTGTTGAACACAAAGTCTCGCTCGACGTATCCATTAATTGGCATAATTTACGAGGTCTTGGTCTTGCCCTCGAATTATTACCGTAGCTGCCTCAACAAGGTTATGTAAATCAATTATGTCGTTGGTGTATACCATGGCCTTCATAACGCCCCATAAGTAGAAATGACGGGGGTTAAGATCGGGTGACCGAGGAGGCCATGGCATAGGACCACCTCGACCAATCCACTTATTTTCAAACACATGTAAACTAAACGAATAAAATGCGGCATTGCGCCGTCGTGAAGAAACCACATTTGTCGACGTACATTCAAACAAACTTCCTCCAATAGTTCCATCAAATGATTTTGCAAAAACAAGAGACAATCATATCCATTCGATTTGGCAACACATATGGACCAATAGGTTGTCCGTTGACCAGTCCTGCTCAAAGGTTTATCGAAAATCTATGCTAGAAATGATTACGACGAACAGCATGTGGATTTTCCACTGTCCAGATGTGAGTATTACGACAGTTATTTATGCCGTTACGTGTAAACGTTGCTTCATCAGTCGCCAATAGATTGGAAGAAAAGTTTGGAATTTCTACATGTTTTTGTAGAAACCGTCGGCAAAACCGTAAACGAAAAGCATGATCTTCAAGTCGTAAAACCTGCACTTTTTGTACATGGAAAGGATACAATTGGCTCTCGCGTTGTGTTCGCCAGACAATTCGATTTGATACATTTACTTAGCGAAATATTTTTCGAATACTGCTAGAAGGATCTTCTTCGAAAAGATTTTAGACCGCTTCTTCGCCATCCAAAATTCGTTGGTGTCGGCCAGGACCACCATCTCGACCTTGACGTGTTCGCAGTACACCAGTTTCTCGTGCAAGGATTACTAGAACGGTGAATTTTTGTGGAACAGGTGTTGTCCTGTCAGAAAATCGCTCAGCGTACAATCGACTTGCAGCAGCAGAACTCTGGCGTACTTCACCATAAATTAACAACATGTCAATGCATTCACTGTTGGTGCGAGGGAACATTTTTACTTTCCTTATTAGGATTTATTCGGAAAAATTTACGTCAAATCAGCAATGCAGTGACAACTAATGAAACAGCTTGGGAAAAATTACAGACATCAGCCTACTTAGTAAAAAATCCACTATTAACCTATCGTTTACATTTACTTTTCACAAGTTGTTGATCAATCGTTTTAGCGTTAAACACCTTTTCTTCTGGTCGCTAATCACCACTTAAAAAAATGATAATTTTTTTACATTAATGTCTCTCTGACTATGCAACATTGTTAAGATATTTTTACGTTAATGACCTTATTTTTAGATGTTTAATCATCCTTTGAAAATAAAATCACAAGACCGTAAACACTTTGTATATTTGGCGAGTTTTGAAATTAAAATTTTGGTATATTGTTGTTTGTTATTTCTAGCGTAATGCAGAGACTTAATACTGCGGCCTTGAGGTCTATTGTATCACTCTACATTAGGTTTGTGTGTACGTGTATGAAGTGTATACCTTGTTACTGCCCTCCTCACTGTAAGAGTGCAGCAGTGTTGATTTATCCTCAACACTGAAGGATACCGAGAGAGGCACCGACCACCCTTGCTGCAACCGATCTTTACAATCGATTGCCGCAACGGAGATTCGAACCATCGACATCAGCAGATCCACCAAGACGCATAAATTTGAATTTACTTATATTTATATCTAAGCTATTTTTAGAAAGCTATCCATATAATGTGGCAACCCTTCGTTAACCGTATTAGTCATACTTTTTATGTCATCACTTCTTGTAGCTGTCATTGTGTCATCCGCAACCAAGAATCGACGTCAATATGCTACTGGTGATGATGTTCGTGCTTCGTGGGATTTCGTATAGCTTCCGTGTTGTTAAAGAGACAACACGACGTCGCACGAATTAGAACTATCTTGCCCACCCAAAGCATCATCACCAATCGCGCATAATCACAGTGTTCTGCTGGGTGGGTAACTCCGTCGGCCCGTTTCCTCTTTCCTAAGCTGAAGGTTCAGATGAAGAACTGAAATACGCCATTTCGCCATTTGAAGGATTATGCAGAGGGTTATTTGGCGAGTATCGCGTTATTGGAGAAGCGTTGGCCTGAGTGTGACTCTTGAAATCGTATCTCGAAATTTTGCTTTTCCTCTAAATGTTTTCTTTACTGGTAGATTTCATTTTAATCTCTCCCCGTATATTTATTAAAAAAAGAGAGTTTGTAACACGATAAAATTTTGAAAATCGCGCCATTGGCGAGCACCGTCCGCCATCGTGGATGAGGAATTACGTGAGAGAAGGCGAAGAAGAGAACAGTTGATTTTAGAGAGTGTGGTTGTAAAAGTTCACGTATTCTATATCTTTCTAACAAATATTCTAATTAATAAATAAAACAAATGCCCCTTATACTGACGCCCAACCAGTGTCTTGAAACACGAAGCGAAATATCTAAAATAATTTTTATCACATCTATCGCTTAAAAACGTTAGGGTTAACGTAATGTAACGTAACGTTAACAAATTTCGTGCACGAAAGTTCACGGTTAATTCAGGTGTTTTTCACATCTCGAACATTGAAAGTGTGAAATATCGACTACAAGAGCAGTAGGGCTAAAAGTGTTCTAGCGCAATTTCCCCATAAGAAATAAATTCGGCCCAAGAAAACTACTTTTCCGCCATCTTGGATTTCATCAGCTGTTATGTAAATGTGCACCCGTTGCAATTCGACAGCTACTCGTTGCAATTGCAGCGGGTAGCCGTTCAATTGCAACAGATAGCCGTTCAATTACAACTGATAGGCGTTCAATTGCAACTGATACATTATGACTCCACTAAAGCGCACTCTGATGATGAAGAAGAGGATAAAGGTATTCCAGACTTGAGAAGTGATGATGAAAGTTCTGAAGAGGTGATGTCTCAATATATTGGCCAAAGTCATGCTCAAACTCCTGCGTCGTCAAGTTCTGCACCAGACATACCATTATCGGCTTTACAATTAATCCGATTCAGTCGAAGTAAAAATTGCAAAGGTTCCAACCAAATTAAAAGCAAAAAATGGATTCCTGTGGCCGAGAGAGAAAGACTCTCTTCATCGGGCACCAACTAGAACGCAAAATTTCTAGCAAGCAAAATTGGGATGCTATTACTGAATATACAAATAAGGATATTGAAGATCAACCTTTGAAGTAAAATATGAATGTATCCCAAGATACCGAGGATTTCACCAATACGCTTTCATATACACGGAAAACTGATTCTACAGAAATTCACGCTCTTATGGGACTATTCTACTACGCGGGAGTTATGAAAATGGCAGGCGTTTTCACCAGAGAACTGTTTGATGCACATAATGGAAATTTTGTTGAACTCGCTATAACGTCCTTTTTATTTGGGGTACACCTGTACCCCAGTGTACCTTTTAAGCATGTAAAAATAAGTGCAGCATTCCAGGGTGTACCGGACTTAACATCTGAAAGTTGTATCAGGGCACTGCGTCGCTTTATATCTAGAAGAGGCGTGCCAGATATAATCTATTCTGATAATGCTAAAACATTCAAAAGAACCTCCGTTGAACTTAAACGATTAAATCAAATTCCTTGTACTAGCGAAGTGAATAATTTAGCTATTATAGCAAACGGTCCAAGGTACCCCAAAGGATCATATATTTTCGCTAAAGTTTGTAAAACAATAAGTTTTGTAGTCATCGGTCCTCGTAAATTGTTTAAAATCCATGACGTATCTATACTCAGCTCATCAGTAGTTAGACACCATTGTTCGCCTAGTACTTTTCTGACGTAAGATTCTACTTGCTCCTCCCTGAAAGTTTTCCGCAAAATAATATTATTAGTATACCATTTTCGCAGATTCATTGTTGCTTTTGCCAGAACTTCTTTGCCTTCAGAATAAACACGTTGTCCTTCTTCTAGAGCATCGACAGCTACGACGACGTCATCTATTTAAAAAGAACAGAGCATAATTTTACACACAAATTCATAATCTGGTATGTTATCGACCAAATGTCTTTTCAAAGTAGCCGCTAAGAAGAAAGGACTGCAAGTAATACCAAACGTCACGCGAGTCATGCGATACTTTGCAACCTTTGGTAAGTTTGAAACATCTTGAATCGGCTTCTCGTACCACAAAAAACTATGACAGTGACGCTAATTTTGTTTTAATCCGGTTTTCCAGAAAGCCTTTTCAATGTACGCAATAACTCCTATTCTGCCGTTTTTAAAGTTCAAAAGTACACGCAACACTTGAGGTACTAAATTTTCTCTTGGTTTTAACAAATCGCTTAACGACAAAAACTCCGGACCATGCGCGGACGCGTCAAACACCACTCTGATTTTCGTTGTGTCTTTATCGTCTCTGTAAACTGGATGATGTGGCAAGTACTATTCTTTGCGTTTATCAATCTCCTCCGGAACAACTTCCGCACTCTCATTCTTGAGATACTCACGCATCGCGTTATCGTATTCTTCAAGCTTTCCATGATGAATAAGTTTTGTTGTTAAGGATTTCAGACGACACAACGCGCCGTTATAGTTCGAATCTATTTTTTCAAAGTTATCGACCCACGGTAATTTGACACAGGGCTAAAGTCACATCTCCTTAGCAGCACTAACAAAGGATATACAGTTGTTTTCTCCGAAAATGGATGGCCCTTACAAAGCTTTGAAAACTGTCACGAATTGGGTACTTGCGCCGACCCATCACTGTTAACTAGTAAGTGACATGCGAGCCTACCATGCAGCAGCAACTGGAATAGCTGCACCAGGACACGTGTATATGAAACGGAGGACGTCCGAAGAAAACAGCTCTCCTGGACAACGCTGAGAAACCAACACGTCCAGAGAGGGAGATTGTAGCACGACAAAATTCCGCACAAAGCATTAATTAATTCGGGACGACAAGTGTTTCGGGAATACGTGGATGGTTATGCATCTTGATAACGGGAATCTAGGTATTCCAGAAACACGTGTCGTCCCGCATTAATTAATACTTTGTGCGGGAGGAGTAATCCGAACAGTGTGTTTATTGTTGTTGTAAAAGTTCACATATTCTGTGTCTTGGTAACAAATATTGTAATAAATAAATAAAACAAATTGACATTAAAAACTTCAAAAGACCTCAAGTTATACCAGGATTTTTGGGTACACAAAGAAATAAATTTACGGGGGTACCAAAATATTCAAACAAATTGCAAGGCAATTTATGAAAATATCAGATTCTGATGCATAGAAGGTAATAAAGTATCACGGTTATTTACATTCCTTCCCTTGTAGAGTTTAGAATTTCGTAGGATGGAGTTTTAAATTAAAAAATGAATAGATTCTTCAAACAAGGGCAATCGGCCCACAAAAACAATTATCTGGATATACTGCGTTAACTAGATACAAGCACAAGCCCTGCAGTGCATGTAAAGTCTTAGTTTTATTAATATATAAATAATTTTTAGACTTCTCAAACGTTTTTCATTATAAAATGTTTAATTTTAACATCCCCGTCCAAACGTATTTCAGACTGGGTAAAATAAACACTCAATTTTAGGTTCCGTGTTGTGGGCGCGCGCATGTCAACGGGAAAACTTTACGAATCGCGTTTCAGTTGTTGGCGTGTCGCGAAGCGTTGCGTCTCGTTATTATGGAAAGCTTGATTTTTTCGTGCGCTTGCTACGATGTTCGTGGATATTATAACGGAGAGATCTATTGCGAGCATTATTCCATAGCGTAATATCCCTCCCCTAGTAATCTGTGTATTATAAAGGTGACACTGTTCGTAAATAATTAGATAACACGGGCGCGATTACATTCTGAACGAATTCCGAACTTAATTTTCGTCGCAACGGAATTGTAAAATGTGTAATGCTATAACTTTAAGCTCTACCCTACTGTTTTAAGTGTGTTGTTTTAGTGAAAACTTCTGTGCTCTCTCTTCACGATGTTTTCCTGCTTGCTGCTCTTCATTCTTCTTTCTGTTGATCTGTCAGGTAAATTTGTTTAATTTACTATTTTAGTTTGAGATACGCCACCAAGTACACGGCAGTTACGTAGTACAATGCTGGGAAGTTGGTGACACTAATGACTGCCAAAGGTCTTGTGTATACCTATTATATTTAACAAGTGGAGGATATTTAATGTGGCGTTGTGCCAAATACTCCATTTGATCATCTAATGACTTTGTAAACTGCACGGATAGTATGTATTGTCTAGTTTAATAAAACAATAAAACGAGCATTTGTCAAGGTACTACTGTATTGAAATTCAAAGCAATACGTGCTTGATATACATAGGAACTTTTTCCTCTTGATTCTGGAGTATCTGAAATAATACTTGTATTAAATTTCTATAATTTATGTTATATATACTTTTAACTGGATTGTAATTGACGCGGCTATTTAAAAATGATAGCAAGGGATGCAATTCTGTTTAATAGGAAAGATAGATAAAAAATAAATTATTTTCAAAAACTCAACGAATGCCCCAGCAGATAACTTGGGCGATACGCAGTAAATCTATACGAAAATGAGTCTTATTTATAAAAGATACTTGGCCCGTATGTACAAATGGCGTTACTTAAAGAAAAAAGGGCTACATTAGAAAAATATAAAGTTTATAAAGCATCAAAAATAAAGAAACATGAAAGGCCTATACATATATCCTACCGGCTTACTTCCGCTATACAGTTCGAAATTTTTTATTTATCCTAGATATATTGGGATCTTCTTAATCCCTATGAACATATATATTATTCCAATATTTCCTGGTGTAGCCAATTCAATTATTATTCTTTTGGGTTACATTATTGATTAAACTTAAAAATTATATTTTTGTCTATAAATGAAACAAATATTATTCCAGATTTATATAATTTGTTATACTTTATTTCCATTTTCTCTTGTTGTCTACATGTTTACAAATCAAATGAAAAGTGTATTTTCTAATTTAATAAAAATTGATCTTTCGGTTAATAAGTGTCTATCGGTAATATTTAGATCCTAAATAAAATATAGGTCACAAACAAATATATATTTGAATAGTGTTAAAAACAAACACCAATACAAGTATGTCCTTCTTGAAAGTTACGGTAAAACTGTTATTCGTGCCCTGCATTGTAGGTGTACATTAATTATTACACCCGTTTTCATTAATTTTTTACAATTAGTAAACAATATAATTTTTTATATTGCGTCTATTACCATTTTGTCGTCAACTTTAAATTAAGCAAGAAGCAAATTATAAATGAATTTCATAAATCTCCTTTTTAATGTAAACGTAAATCAACAACTACAGCAAATGTTTGAAAATATTTACTTAATAGACAATAATCCTCCAATATTCTGTTAACGCTTTTCTTGTTTAATAAAAACTTTATTTATAAGGAGCTTAACTAGCAACACAATACAACCATCGGCGTCATGACTTCTATCATTGGCGCCAAATTAAAAAAAAAACAAAAACTATAACAATTCCCATACGATTCTGTAAATATAATTGGCGAATAAGAAATATGATCTAATTATCATTGGTAAAGAAATTATCTAGACGTCGGGAAATATCACGCCTAAACATCAGCAATATGAATGAATTTTACTTATGAAAACAAGGAAAATAATTCTTATCACTGGCAATAATTTATATTTTACATGCATTTCGAACACCTGGTCTTTGTTTTGAAAGTGAAGTTTCTTTTATAAAAACTCTGGGGAATGAATAATTTTTTTTTTACTCTGGCTGCCTGTTTTTATTGTAAGTAAACAGATAAGGTTCAACATCGCTTGCAATCTGTATGACTATACTGCCTCGTCTCTTGTCAATCGTCCTGGTTTCCTTTTGTGGAATTGTACTTTTCTCGTCTGATAAAATCACTCCTTTAAGTGTTTTTTTGAGTACATTTTTCCTACGTCGTACTACACTGAAAATACTGTTTGTACAAAATTGCTGTGTTAATCGGTGGCCAAAGGTGACCACTCATAAATGCAGTGATTTTACATGCATTATGTGTTTTTACTTCCGTTGGTAAATTTCCTTTTAGACTAATATTGTAAATTTACAAATGTATGTAAAATTACACGGTACTTAAGAAACATAATTTGTGAAATAAAGCCTTAATATTACTATCCACTTACTCTCTACTTTTACTCTGTAATTTGCTTAAAATAGTTGCAGATTGTTTAATACCTCCTTTTTTGATTAATCTATCATTTGAGACTGGTGTATTTCTGTCAAAGTAGAAGGAATCTCGTGCCATTCCTTTACATAAAAAAGATAGTTAGATATTAAAAATTATCGTCCTTTTACAATTTCTTCTAGTTTCTCAAAAATGTTTGAGTATGCCATGTTGCCTAGACTTACTTCTCATTTGAATAAATCTATTATTTTAAGTGAACAACAAGATGGATACAGAATTAATCACTCTACAATGACTGCTATACGTGCTCTATATGATATTGTTTTGTCGGGTATGGAGAATGGTCAGTTTCGTATAGGCGTTTTTTGCGATTTGAGTCCTGCGATCGACTGTGTCCACTATGATATTTTGATTACAAAGTTAAATTGGTATGGGATACGTGGCACAGTTTCACAATGGTTTGAATCTTTCCTAAATGAAGAACCCAGTGTGTTAATATTCAAAATCAGTCGGCGGGTAAAAAAAAATGATTTGTTAAATCCTTTAGCCTACCCGTCAGTTCCACAAGGGAGCATTTTGGGTCCAGTACTATTTTTGATTTTTGTTAATGATATTACAAATTTTTTATCGGAGTACGACTTCACCATGTATGCCGACGATACAAGTGCCGTTATGTCTTGTAACAACATATTAGATAGCCAAAATAGTGTCAATTCCTTGTTAAAGGCTGTAAATGTATGGTTTTCCCATAATAAATTGTTTCTTAATGTTGATAAAATCAAATAGGTCATATTTCACGATTCTCGGAACAAGACCCATTTCAATGTTAATATAGTCTCAAACGAAATGGAAATAGGACGAGCAAGAGAATTAAACTTTTTGGGTCCATGTATGGACGACAACTTAACTTGGCAGGCACACTGCTACAAACTTATGGGTAACTTAAATGCATCGTGTTATTAAATACGAAGCATATAATTAAAGATAATAGCTTAATATTCTAATATTATACTAACATGCATAGACTCTTTGGGGTGGATCAATATTTGTTAAGGATGTTTTTTTAGCATTTTTTAGATGTGTGGCAGGTATTGACAGTAGACACTCATGTAATCTTACTTTAAAAAATGGAATATTCTTCGCGTGACTGCAATTTATATATATGAATTTCTTATATATGTTTATAATAACAAATCTGTGTTTTTATGTAACAACGATATACATCAGTATGATACGAGATCTAAGCTAAGTTTCTATATACCTCCGTATTCTTTAATTGTAACCGAAAAATGTCCACGAATTTTGGGATTGCGTCTCTTTAAAGCTTTGCCTCGCGACTTAAAATCAGTCCCTAGTTCGAAATGCTTTAGAACGACCGTTAAGGCTTTCCTTATTCATCGGTGTGTGTATTTACGGAGTGAGTTTTGGGGTGGCGCATCCGGCAAGGCATGAATTGGTTATTGCCACTGTTATACTTGTGCTTACTTGTATTTTTATTCTATATTTTTTTGGACAATGTGTATGTTGTTATTGCAGCATATCACAATAAAATTATTATTGTTATTATTTTACCCTAGCAAATGTAAAAACACAATCACAATAGTTCATGTTAAGACCTGGTTGCACAAAGCTTGTTCAAAGCGAAGTTCAGTTCAACAATGGACATTTTAATGTATGTTCAGGCCGAAGTAGCTTACTGCGACCAGGCATAAGTGGTAATGCCCCTACAAAGACGGGAGTTTACAATTTTTTTTCAACGCATGTGAATAAATCTGCTGATCAGGTTAACTTGCTGAACACTATCTGCCGTAATAATTTTCACGCGCGCATTAATTTGCCCATGCTTTCTGAAAATCACAAGTTTAGGTTGATTCCACTAAGTATATCAGAAAATATTAAATGATTTCACCAGATCCTAATGAGTACAAGTGCTTTTAAGCTATCTATGTAAAACAAATTAAATCAATTAGATTTGTAGGCTAATGATATCAACACTATAAACATTATACTGACTGGATAGAGAAAATCAATAACAAAAGTGGTTGGTAACAACTTTATTCAAATGAAAACTACAGCATTAAAAGCATAAAATGTATGGATACAAAAGTATTGCTTACTATTTCTCTATCTATTCTTCGTTTCTTCAGATCTATTGGTTGGTTCGCATTCACGGTGGTATACAATATGTTTACTTTACACCTATTAGGAAACGGGCACTTGATTTTCATTCCACCTCTAATATGATTGTAGATGTGTTTGTGGAATTCCAGCCGGTTTTCGTTTTCAAATATGCGTTGCATAATCTCATATTAAATACCTTCAGATAAAGTAGATGACCCATACGCATTTCTGAAATGATTTCGGAATACGTGCTGTTTAAAACAACAAGTTAATGTCCAAATAGTATACAAGCATTTGAAGATGGCTAAATGACTACTTCTCGATTGAATTAAATTCAGAGGGGCATGCGTTACAATTATACAATAATGAATTACTGCTTACATAAATATGTTGAACACAACAGTAATAAACCTGACGTACTTTGATTACGCAAATGTAGTGAAAGTGATGCAATTGGTGCAATGTTGCATCAGAAAAGCACTACTTTTGGTATAAAGTCACGCATAAGTTGAAGCATCATGTTTTTGAGTTAAGATGCATTCTGGAGTGTAACAATCAATAATATATTAAATAAGACTATATTAAAATATATTTAAGGAAAATAGTGATGTGAACTGTAGAAACACTGCAAAAACCATTGGAATATTACTCTATTAATACATAAGTACATTTTGAATGCAAATTTACATCAAAAAATAAGCAAAACAATTCTCACCTAAATAATTCCTTAAAATTACTGATAAAATATGTAAATGTTAAGTAATTTTCCTTGCAGTTTTTCAGTGTATTCTAAGTATGTCTTCAAACATGTCAATCAATATTACAGTGTTTGAAATTTCTATATTTCATTCTGAGATTTAATAAGTTCAAAGTCCTGTTTTTTTATCGCATTCCAAGGTTATTAGTTTACATGAAATTTTATTTTGGTTTATACATTACCGGAAACGATTCGTTTGGTAAAAGAATGATAGAAACTTGCAAAAAGTGCATCAAACTTACAAATAGTGCAACAATCTTGCAAATAGTGTATCTAAGACTATAGTGGATATACATTAACAGTCATAGTGTTGAGCAATTCCTCCCTTATGAATTAACAGACGCCTCCAGATCAAGTAATACTCGGGCTGAAAGGCTAAGTAATCTCGTATTCAAGGTTATTTTCAACAATTCCTCATTCATCTACCTTGATGATAGGTTATCTTCATTTAACCACTCGGCTATCTCTTGCTGTTCAACAGCTTCGCATCCTGGTAATTGTCTTGCAAAAGTTTATTTTCTGCTGGGCCTCACATTATTACAGGCATTTTCATTAATTTTTTAATTATTGATAAACAATATAATCTTTTTATATTACGCCTATTGCCACTTTGTTGTCAACTTCAAATTATACAATAAATAAATTTCATTAAATGTCCATTTTAATGTAAGCGTGAATCAATAACGATAGGAAGTGTTTGAAATATTTACAAATTGACAAGAGTATAATCTCTCACTATTTGCATACGATTCTGATATTATCGTTCGGGAATAGAGTACGATGTCGAATATCATTGGTGAGTAAATCGTTATAGACATCTGGAAATATCACGTATGATCATATTGGGCAATATTTCCCAATGAATTTTATTTATGTATGAATAGGACGGGCATAATTTTTGTGCCTCCTATACGATAGAAAAATAGAAGTTTACAATTTGTAGTAGGATACATATTAAAACAATATAACTAAAACAAAATAGAATCGTAAAACCCATTAATGTAGATAACACTCAAATTTATAGTTCCCCAAAAGGCTTTGATGCAAAGTTCTTTTTAAAAAAATGCTCTGTACAAACGACAATTACAGGCATTCGACATTCCAAAGTTTTTGATATGAACACCTGCGAAATAGCTGGACTAGCCTTGGGGAAAATGAATATTGTTTTAGACGAAATTCCAACACAAAATATGTCCGTTTTAAAAAGTCGCTCACCAATGAACATACTTGTTTTTATTCATCCTGGCTGTTTTAATAGCAACTAAACATATAATAATAACATAATGTAAAAAATTGATTGCTATCTGTCTTCCGATACTGACAACCTCCTGACAATCGTCTAACTTTACATTTGTCTGATAGTACTTAGCTGTAGTACATTAAAATATTTGTTATAATCAATCATTTACACTTACTTTAAATCTATTTATATAACATTAATAGTTAGGATTTAAGCCTAAATAAAAAAAATATACAGTGACTCAACCTGAAACTCGGACGGTATGGAGAGTATATATTTTATGCAAAGGCTTTGATGCAAAGTTCTTTTTAAAAAAATGCTCTGTACAAACGACAATTACAGGCAATCGACATTCCAAAGTTTTTTATATGAACACCTGCGAAATAGCTGGACTAGCCTTGGGGAAAATGAATATTGTTTTAGACGAAATTCCAACACAAAATATGTCCGTTTTAAAAAGTCGCTCACCAATGAACATACTTGTTTTTATTCATCCTGGCTGTTTTAATAGCAACTAAACATATAATAATAACATAATGTAAAAAATTGATTGCTATCTGTCTTCCGATACTGACAACCTCCTGACAATCGTCTAACTTTACATTTGTCTGATAGTACTTAGCTGTAGTACATTAAAATATTTGTTATAATCAATCATTTACACTTACTTTAAATCTATTTATATAACATTAATAGTTAGGATTTAAGCCTAAATAAAAAAAATATACAGTGACTCAACCTGAAACTCGGACGGTATGGAGAGTATATATTTTATGCAAAGGCTTTGATGCAAAGTTCTTTTTAAAAAAATGCTCTGTACAAACGACAATTACAGGCAATCGACATTCCAAAGTTTTTGATATGAACACCTGTGAAATAGCTGGACTAGCCTTGGGGAGAATGAATATTGTTTTAGACGAAATTTCAACACAAAATATGTCCGTTTTAAAAAGTCGCTCACCAACGAACATACTTGTTTTTATTCATCCTGGCTGTTTTAATAGCAACTAAACAAATAATAATAACAGAATGTAAAAAATTGATTGCTATCTGTCTTCCGATACTGACAACCTCCTGACAATCGTCCAACTTTACATTTGTCTGATAGTACCTAGCTGTAGTACATTAAAATATTTGTTATAATTAATCATTTACACTTACTTTAAATCTATATATATATATTTATATAACATTAATAGTTAGGATTTAAGCCTAAATAAATAAAATATACAGTGACTCAACCTGAAACTCGGACGGTATGGAGAGTATTATATATTTTATAAAGAAAATGCAACAATATTATCCAAACACAAAAAAATACAATAACAATAATATAAATAAAACAG
>JARFOC010040702.1:0-24048 GCA_031763485.1 Osmoderma eremita | reverse complement strand
AGGTTTCTGTTCTTTTTAATATAAATCGATTCATAAGCATCTAGCTCGCGCGTCGATGTTACCGATTTCATTAGTTTCAAATTATCTATATTTATATTTTTTGCTATATGTTCAGCGACTGCAGACATATCAGGCCTCCCGTGTCGAAAGTGTGAAATATGTTCTTTATACCTAGTTTCTATTGACCTCTTTGACTGTCCAGTGTAGACCTTCGCACAATCACCACATGCAATTTTATAAATTCCTGACTTTTGTCTCGTTAACGGTTTGTCTTTCTAAAGAAGAAAAGAAGATAGAAACAAGACTGGTAAAAGGAAATACTAAAGTCAAAAGAAATATCAAGAACAACTATAATAGAGTTATATAAAACAGTAAAGAGACGTCCTGCGGCGATGTATGTCTGCGAGACGTGGGTGATGCATTAGAAAAATCAAATGCCCTTGGAAAAATGAAGCAAACAGAACTAGGATGGGAAAATCCACTGAGTACTGAACTTTATGAATTGTATAAGGAACAAAATATGAGTGACTACCAACGAAGCCACCAGGTGACTTCGTAAGAGCCAAGAGAATGCACTGGGGATACCATGTGAGGATGGAGAACCACCGCAGGGCTGAAAAAGGAGTATGGCCTGTACAAGAAGGCAAACAGAGGACGGCCAAGTAGAAAGTGGAAAGACACTATAGAAGAAGATTTGTTGGGAAAAGAGCGATGAACGGGAGAGGGTTTGCAAAGGATAGGCAACAATGATGAGGCTTCACGGCGCTATGGGTTTCAACAGCCTGCGAAAATAGCTTATTAAAAAAGTGACAAAGCCGAACCAAAAAATCTTCTATTCATCAATAAGTGGTAGTAGAATCAATTCATTGAACAGAAACTTTGTGATAGTTTAGACTACAAACAATCCCTACAACGATGTTCTTGTTTCATGCATTTGTTTGCAGGTTGAGCAATCTCCAGCTGACCCACACTTCATCTAATGCTACAATGTTTTGGATATGAAAAGTCTTCTTTTTTAAAAGATTTTGATGTCACTATACAATCGCTGTCATATGAGAATAACTATATTACATATACAGCTATTATTTTCATACAAGTTTCTATTGGCTGAAGCCATTTAGTGGATAAAATAGTTGTTAAATGCCCGGATAGTGCAGTGATAAGAAGAAGTGGGGAAGTCGTTGGTTCGAGTTTTAACGCGACCATGGATTTTTAGGTCGGTCGCAGCGGGGTGATCGGTACTTCTCCTGATACGCTCGGTGTTGAAGAGTCTTAGTCAACACTGCTGTCTTCTTACGGCGAGGGGAGGCAGTAATAAGCCATGTACCTTACTCATACACAAACCTAGTGTACCTAGAGTGATACAATAGATCTCAAGGCCGTAGTGTTAAGTTTCATCTGCATCTGGGTGCAAACAACAAGAATAATAATAGTGGTTAAAAGTCAAAATTAGAGACAGCTTAATTCCGTTTTCAGTACGATTGTGCAGTCTAAAAGTGTTCTTGTTTAATAATCCTCATCCTACGTTATTATTGCAAATTTATTCTTGGTAGCAAAATTCTTATTTCTCTGACCATCAATGTATAAGCTCCGCGTAAGTACATGCTACAAATGAAGGTTAGTTACTGTTATGTAACACGCCTGGTGTGCACATTATCTACTGCTGTATATGCATGTTAGACATACAGAATCGATACTTGCCAAAATACGTCTGTAGCTGTAGGTACTTCAATGTGAGCTACACACACCTTTGTATGTGTCTACGTATACACAAGTATATGTACGTTTAACGTTGTTTGTGAAAAGGGCACAGACAGGCTATTGTAGTATTGTACATAGCTACACATCTGTCTGTTGGATGCATCAAAGGTTATTTCATTTTCGTTCCGGGTTTTATTTGGTTTATTGATATGTTGCGCGGAAACGTTGCTCCTTTGTACGCTCTAACACAGTTCCGTTTGCACCTCTGCCCCACATATTTTCTCGTTGGGGAGGGTTACATATGTATGTAACACACGTATGTAGGTTTTGCTTTGGGGAAACATTTGCGTACAATTAAATTACGTCGGCTGCGAGTCTGTACTTAAAGTTTGAGTTTTGTCGATTTTTCGACGATTGCTAGTAGAAACTATGGTAGGATTTCTATTGATAAATTTGGTCCCGTATATACACGAAATTTAGTACTACGAAAGGATGGAATAGTATGTGAAATTGCGTGTTTATAAATTATGAAAAAAGGGAATTACCATAGCACGAGGAAATTGAGGTTCACAAAACATACACCTAATGTATACCATCATTTAATAGATATATTGAAATGCATCAGATGTGACTTTTCGTGAAGTGACGCAATGGCACATGTGATTTAGGTGAAATTTAATAAATGAATTTTGACATATATCGGGGTTTCAGAAAAATCCGGAGTCAAGTAGGTTTTGAAAGTATATAAATATATTTAAGAATATACAAACATACTTTTGGAATCATAGAACGCATCTGATTGTGTTGCAGTATAGACATCCCTACGTACAGCCAGTACTTCCGGGCTGCTAAAACCTCATCAGTGTACGACAGAGGGATTCCTATCGCCCGTTCAATACGCTGTATCATCAACTTCACGGCATGACTCTTTCTTAAAACACCAGAGACAAGTAACGCCCAGCAGTCAATTCACGGCCGGATATTGGCAGAAATCGTTTTCTATTTAGTCATATCGACGCCGATAAAGGATCTCACGCTAACACAGATCTCTATTGACTGATAACTTAGTTATCGCATGGAGTTTACGCCATGAATAGTGTATTTTTGAATTTTGAAATGGTGCCTAATAACGTACACAATACATTTATGGTTCAATCGTATTTTCCATGTGGTAGATAGATCGATAGACAGTAGAAGTACTCTAGTCAAGATTGTTTAGGATAATTTCAAGATGAATTTCCTTAGCTTGTTTTTAATTATTCTACTTTCCAGAATACACTCAATAGTATTGTTCCAGTTTGGAGTTGGACTCGGGAAGCATTGCTCATCTAGAAGAACCTTTTACATATACTGAAATTCGAAAGTCTATTGAAAACCTTATTGACGGAGAGGAGGTCGAAATAGGGGCTTGATTCCTCAGAACCTTAGTAATATATTTTGCCAAACTATTGAGTTTCCGGGACTAGTGATTTCAGCGCCGGAATATTGTATTTAGAACTCATTTCCTATTGTATGACTGGTCTCTCTATCTTCAGCTTGTACCCAATTGATCAATAGACGCTCAATTAATCAATAGACGATCATATCCGATTACCTTTTATATAAAATTATGGTAATACTTAGAATAATTGTATTAGCAATAAATTCGACTACACTTAACATAATTTTTTGACATAAAATTATAGTCAAACCGGTTTTTTTTTTCGTGTGAACGTCAAGAATTAGTGAATGATGTGTCATTGAAGTTTTCAATGTGCGTTGCATTATAAACGCCAATTGTAACTTCTTAATCAAAGAGCGTTGGATATTGAAGTTTTGAACATACACCCGCATATGCTTTAGAAAAAATAGTACAGGTCCTAAATAAGGAACTAGCGGCACTCCAAACATAGCAGGATAATTTCATTTATAACTGTATTTTGCTTGCGATAGATATCTAATACAAATATGGTAACTTAATTTGAGTTAGTAACATTCGATTTGATGCTTTATTAAGCTCAGCCTCTCTTACGTTACTAGTTTCTACAACGGCGTATAAACAAATCTATTTAAACTGGATTCGATTCAGTTTTTTTACTACGGATAGTTTGCAAAATCCCGCATCCGAAGCAAATCCTAGTCGACAGTCTGCTAGTTTGGAAATCACGGAAATACGACGGAAGAAACGAACAAGAGCATCAGGGTCTGCCTCTCTAGGGACAAGACGTGAACATCCGCCGTCCTTCCCGGACTACCTAATCCTTTTTACCGGCTCCAGAGCGACAATACTTCATTACTGGAATGATAGGAGCGCCTCTCGGTATGCGGGTACAACGCTCGCCGACGTTAAGCTGATGAAATAATCAAATTAAATCGCGAGATTAATTTGATTAAGTATGTAATAATGTGATTAAGTCGCCCGGTTGCTTGCCATTCCTATTACCATAACGGCTAATTCGGTTTAATTAAGTACGCTATTATGATGCCATAAGATTATGCATAGATTGTGCGAACACCACGCTTGAATAAAACGAATCGATTTTGAGGAAATTTTATTGCTTATTGTGTAATTCGGATTGTAGTTTTGGGCCTCTTCAGTAATGCAAGTATTATTGTGCTATCAGTTATCTCTTCAACTTACACTTATGCAAGCCTACACTCTCCTTTCAACAAGTAGGTGGTTCTGCATTTGCCAAACTCTCGTTTGCTTAGTGTGGCAACCTAAAACGTGGTTGTTGTTAATTGCTGAAATGAAATTAATAATACCAGGTAACCAAATAAGTTCGTGCGGATTTTGATGGTAATATATAAAAAAGTGACCAATTGTTGTATGCCGGTGTTGTAGAACTCTATGGATTTTGAATCAAAAATTGACGGACTTGCGTTTATTACACCAACTCCAATTTGGAACTGTCTGTGCTTGATACAGTTGTCAAGAGACAAAAAAAGGTGGTAATCACTTGGTGAAATGTCAAAGGTATATGGAGGGTATGGTAACGTTTAGCAGCTAAGTTCAGAAAAATTTACCCGGGTCACTCTTGCGGTATGAGGTCTGGCGTTATCCTGCAAGAAGGCTGTTTTTGGATTAGTACTCGCTGAAGCTGTTGTCAATACAAGTTGGCAGTGATGGTTTCAGCCCTTTCCAAAAACTCATAATGGACAAATTTGTTGTCCACCAAACACACAATAAAATCTTGTTTGGGTGCAAGAAAGCTTTGGGGGTGTGTGATACCGAATCAATAGGCTATAACCAATGATACGAACGCTTAGAATTTGACTGCGATATCCACTTTTCGTTGCATGTTAACAACCGTTCAAGAACACGTCGACAGTAAAGAAATTACATTGTGTTGTATGTCAATATTAATCAGGACAGATGTACTGGAGCGGGTGCCGCTGCAGCCCTGTCAGCACGTCTTTCAAATGGGCAAATTCACTGAGACTGCATTAGTGTAGCTGACAGATAAGGAAGCGCTGATGAACATAGAAACTGTAGTGGGTGGCTTTCTAGACATAGAGCGTGCTTTTGCAACACTACACATCAGGCTCTCAAGAAAGCATTAATTAAGAGAGGGGTAAACGGAGCGACCTGCAGATGGTTGTCATAATTGTCAGTGGAAATGGAGGTGGGAAACCGGACTATTTCGATTAGCACGATCAGAGGATGTCCACAATGGGGAGTTACCTCTCCACTTATGTGGAGCTTGACAGTAGTCCTACACGCTTTGACTGATTTGAGCATATCCTGCCAAGGGTATGGTGATGACATAGTCACAGATGCAAGAGGAAAATTTGAGAACACCCTCTGTGACATAGTACATAGGGGACTTAGTATTACGAAAAGGTGCTCTCAATCAATGGGACCTAACATCAACTCCACTAGGACTACCTTAGTAGTATTTACAACAAAAAGAAAACCCAATCTTAAGACCGCAAAAATAGATGGACAAGACATAGATTGGAAGATGGAGGTGAACTACCTAGGTCTTATCCTAGACAACAAACTTCTGTGGAATAAGCACGAGCTTGCAGTAACCAACAAGGCAAAAAGGGCCCTAATGGTAGAAACTTCGCAGGTAATAACTGGGGATGCACCACAAAAATACTGTTTTGGATGTATACAGCAATAGTAAGACCAACATTCATCCATGGGGCAATAGCCTGGATCAAAACTGGCCACCGCGATAGCAAATCTATCCAAAATGCAAAAGCTAGCATGTGTATGCATAACTGGGGCAATGAGCACCTGTCCAACAGCAGCTATTGAGGTGGTCCTGAATCTTACTCCTCTCCTCATTTTGCTGGAGAGCATAGGCAAAAAGACCACACGTAGAATGACTGGGGAGGGAGTGGTTGGGCACAGGCATCAGCCTCCTGAAGGTGGCCAAACCTGGACATACCTCTGGACGATATGCCAAAAAAGTTCAGCTTTGTGACAGAATTTACCAAAAAGCTTAGCGCCAAAGGCGAATGGTATAAAGACAACATCTTGAAACTGAAATGCCATCAGATGCTACACGGATCGCTGCAAAACGGCAGAGGGAACTGGAATGGGGATATATGGCCTTAGAACCACTTATTTCAAAAGGGTGGGCCTGTACCCAAGTGACTTCCAGCCACAAACATACGCCATTGAAAGATGCGTCCAGTTCAACATTGATAAGAAGTATCGAGAGCAAGAGATTCTCATAATATCTGATAGTCTAGCAGCCATCAGGGCGTTGAGCTCAAATATAATCAGCAGCAAGATGGTTTGGGAGTGTATAAGAAAACTAAGCGAGCTAGGCTAAAGTAACAAGGTAACCATTCTGTGGGTTCCGGGACACACAGGAGTGGAAGGAAACGAAATAACAGACATCCTCGCTAGGAAAGGGACTAGAATACCATTCGTAGGGCCTGAACCCTTTTGCGGGATAAGTAAGCAGTACAACACTGGAGAAACTTAAAAGTGGAGAAGAGCAGAGAAAATCCAAATACCGGGAGAATATCCAGGGAATGATGCAAGCTAAAAGTCTTCTGGGAATCCATAACCGGAAGAGATTTGTAGAATGCAGCAACATAAGTAAAAAACATTTGCATATTGGCAGCGATCCTAACAGGCCATTGTAAAGTGAAAGGACATCTGATTCGGCTTGGAATAGCAGAGGAAGCCGATTGTAGATCTTGTGGGGAACATGATGAAACATTCATCCACCTACTCTCAAATTGTGCGGCACCGTGCAACTCAACGGCTCTGCACCTGGGAGCAAGTGAAATTGAAGAGGGAGAGTTACCTAATCTGAGGTCTTGTGGCATTCTGCACTTTTTAAAAGGAATCGGACTGGACGGCCAGCGAATTTCGCGCGTTTCTCATGCAGTTTTAAGGTGCAGATAGGATGTATTCTTATGATCTTTCCCAGCACTTCTTACCGCCTTGTTAATTCTCTATTATTATTAACGGATTTATCTGTAGTAGCCGTTATGTCATTTGTATAATACGTAGAAGAAGTGAGAGAAAACATATCAAACACATAATTCGTTTTTTTTTTCGAATAAGCAATTAATAGACGACAAGATAGTTACTAGAGAAACAACCAGAATGAGAAAATATTTAAAGACCTTTACTCAAAGACGATTCACTCAGTAATTTTACGAAAAAGTATTGATTTTAAAATATTCTGGGTGTTTGTTTCTCAGCGTATAGATTACCCGATAATTATTTATGACAATGTACTGTAGTTCTTGTTGTGAACTATCTCCGAGTAACTTCATAATCACTTGAAATGTCCTAAAGTAGGACTGGGGATTTGTAACACTACAAGTAACAATGTTACAACGCTACCAGATGTTCCGTGCATGTTAACATAATACTGCGACAATTACTATCGACAATTGGAAGTCCTGTTCCCCTTAGGCTGAGTACTCGGCCGCTCCAGCGGGAACGCCACAGGGCGAATCGGCGAGCGTTGGTTGAATTGGTAATGGTGGTGTCGCGTTCACGGTCGATGACCTAGGGAATAGTGAACGGACGTGATTTGAGGTTAATTTGTTTGTAAGGAGACGCACGCAATTGGATTACGGGATTGTGCGGCCGGTAAATGTAGGAGCAATGCGTGGAAAACTTATACGGTATAGGTCTTCTATATGATCGTATCGATCATGTGATATCGTTGAAGTCCGTGAACATGCAGGACGGTTTAGGTAATATATTCAGATCAGCTAACGATATTTGTACGAGACAGCTACCGGAACAGCGAATGTTAGTTATTCGTAGTTGCAAATACGTAATTTTTCTTGCTATACAAGCTGACCCTCACCATGGGGATCTCACTTATCATTGGAGATAGAGGGTAGGTTTAAATTTGGGAAAGTTGCAAAATTTTGTGTTTGTCATGAATCCGAAGAAAAAATGGACCTGTGACCAATAATTTTTGTAAAAAAACGAAAAAACTAATTTTCTTGGCCGTGCAAAGAAAAACTATAAAACACATTCCCCCTATGTCACTTTTAATCTTCTATCTAATGGTGTACTCGAAATTTTTATATGTCTATTCGATTCTTTTTGGCCATCACTAACTTCTATCGGATTTCAGTGAACCAAGAATGAATTAAGAATTAAGAATTCAGGTTTAGTTGTAAGCATTGAATATCATCGCCACCAGAGATGTGCCGAAAGATCTCTTAGTCGTTTGCATATACTAACACAGAGTAGTTTAATTTGCAAATCAAGTCATTGATAAATAACATAAACATTAAAAGAAAATGAAACACTAATGTTGCCTACAAAACTAATAATAACCTATCAGAAATAATAAGGATAAAACTCATAATCCGATGTCTGTAAGTAGATGCGTGGATGCGAGAAGCTTGGTCAAACTGGTAGAACTTCTGATAAAAGAATTGGGGATCACTATGCCTCGTACAAAAATCAGAATCGTCTTTCGCTCACCATTTACAATAGAAGAAAACAATACCTCTAATTTTGATTTCAAAATTTCGCATATAGGAAACAAAACCTGTTGGAATGTTTAGAAATTAACGAACTTAAAAATTCAAATTTATTACTTAATGATGAAATAAAGTACAGTAATTCACCTTTATTAAGTTTATATTTTTGAAGTTTCATATAAAAAGAAAGTTATGTTAGTGCTTGTTCTCCTAAATCTTTACCTGTTAATTCATTTAAACAGTACAATTTTTTTAAAATAATTATAAACATATATTGCGATTGGTCAAATTTGACACATCTCAATATAGACACAGTATGGACGTTCATTTCATGAATTAGTTTGTTATTCCTCTCTGAGGACGCCACTGTGCTGGAAAAACAATTGTAACACTGTATTGTAATAAACTGTAAAAGATGTTCTTTATCATTTTTACTCTGTATTCGTCATGGATCTTCACCTAGTAAAAGCTGATGTCATTGAATTTGAAAAAAATAATTAAAAATGAATGTCTGTTTCTTTGCAATCATTGTTATTCACACAATTTCCGTTTGGCCTTAGAGGAGTATTGAATAATATAACGTATGTAAACGTAGTCTGCAGAAGAATTATGGTCGTTTATGTCATCGATCGCCAACCGGTGGTCAGTGGGAAAATTGTGGTTCTCCGTGGGACCGGTCTTTCAATTTAATGTACACTTACATAGCCCAGTACACCTTTTAAAGGAAGTACTGCACTTCTGGAGATCGTATCTAACGTACACAAATCTGTTTATAATAACACCAACAGCAACCTAATTATATGGCAATCCAGAAAAGGATAGACATGTACAAGTACGTATAAAATAAAAAAGGGTGGATAGTCCATAAGAGCAATACTCCCTTTAAAAGGTGATTATAAATGTTAGAGTAATATATGCACCAGCATACATCTCGTCACACTTGGGCAGTTGCAGGAAAGGCATTGCCTGTCATCTTTCTCTCTCAGTACTTTTGTAGTATTCTATAAAAACTGCGATAGATTCTTCGCCCACGATGTGCAGAGTCCAGTGAAATATTTACGGTTTATGTTGCATGGCATCATCAGATAGACGCCATGAAATCTTCGAAACTCGGCGGGTATTTCCAGTCAAAACACTCAGATTTAGCCAAAAAGCTGATTGAGTATTCTTAGAGGATAGAGAAACTTTACAAAATCAAATATTTTCGCAAATAATTCGAAAGATAACTATTAAAAACGAGTCTTTATTAAACCTTTACTTGCTGTGGTCAGTCAAGAATTTCAACCAACAATTAAACAAATTGTGTGTGTTATTAAGTATTATTGTTCTGTTTAAACAAATGCAAATGTCTCTTCGAATTTGTTGCAGAATTTTTGACACTAGCTTAGTTGTTTAAATTGATGATAAACAACTGACTCTTCTCGCTTTCGCCACTCACAGATTGTAAAGCTGTATAGGTATTATGATAACTTGTTTGGCCACGTTTACTTTGAATATTTTACATAAAAGGCGCTATTAAATTGAATACTTTAATCATATTCGGTTAGACAGAATCACACTTGTCAATTACAATAAATATTATATTATTCTTTTTATTAAAAAACAAAAACATGCCTACCTTAGCACTGATAACTTTTAGTAAAATAAAAAAACATGTTTTTGAAGTACAGCCTTGATAGCCTAAACATGGGGTTTTGAATATATAAAAAAAATCAAATAAAAAGTGAAAATTGGACTTAAATGACAGTAGTCCATGGGAATAATACATAATTTCACGGAAGGTCTTGTCACCAACTCATTTTTTATGCGCATTGGATGAAGTTCTTCAATACGTCCAATGGCCCAACGAAGAGGATATAAATTGTTCTCTTTGATGATCACAAGCTGTCTAGGAGAGAGGGTGGTCCTTGCTGTAGTTAATCGTTTTGTACGCTGTTGGAGCTGATACAAGAACTCTCGCTTTCGCTTCATTACAGTGTAATGATCATTATTATAAAACTTTTATATCCTGACCTATATTATAGGAGAGTTGTGGTTGTGGGCGTGAAATTTAAAATTTTGAGTTACGGGTTCGTAAATTCCAATGGGTTGGGGATCGCTGGTTTATAACCATGGTCGCATTGGAGGGGCGGTTGTTAGTAAGGGTTTCACTGTATTACTATGAATTGCAAAATACACCCCTCATCACTCAAACAGTAAAATGGAACGAAATTTCCTATTTAAAACCAAAGGCTAACATTATTATTCCCTGATTCTACCGTTACGTTATTATAAAATACGATTATTATAAACAAATTCCGATCGTAACCGAAGTCGCTCCCCAAAGGGCGAAACATTAAACGCATATTTAATCCCCGACGACATGGTAAAACGAGCAATTAAGTTGAAGCCCAACCGGTAACTGGCAACCGACCGCTACCGTACGTAATAGACCATTAAAATTTAAAACTTAAATAACCTCCGAGTTGCCGCGGCGACCTTTTTTGTGCCACACCGCCCTAGAAAACCCCGGAAACCGAGCTACGATCCGGTCCATTCGCTCTCGACTACGCGCCGCTGTGCGAGTCGTCGTAAAAAACCTCTTTTTGCACGGCTCCCGGTTTTTTCCTCGATAGATGGCGTTCACATATACGCTTAGGTCTCTTTTTACGCGTCCCCGGTTAATAATGTACGGGGTACGGGGGGCTAGGCGAAACGACCGCCGCCTTTGATCCCCGCTTTCCGGATATTAATTCGGACGTCTGTATTCGACAAAAGCGGGTCCGCTCCGGGATTGAAAGCGACCGTGCTAAGGTAGTAGTATTGCGAGTAAGTAAAGATCGGACGAAAAGGGAGAGTACCGTGAATAAGCGGATGGATTAGAATGTCTTGCTTTTGTACGCTTTGGCGAGGGTAGCGTCTAAATGTAACTTGAATTCTTGAATTTCGGGTGAAATGTCAACGGCGTAGAAGCAAGGAATGATCCGGTAAGTGTACGCGTAAGGAAACCTTTCATATTGCGCAACTCAATTTATACAAAGTATTGTTCAGTAATCAGATCTAACCTTCAAAAGATGATATAATTGAATTTTCTCAAAGGACAGAAGATATTTTACAATTGTTTTTTTTTTAATTTCCAATTCTATGGGATAAATAATGACACCAATATTACAAGAATGAAAGATTTATTAAATTCTTTTAATTTGAACATAACCATTAACGCAACCACTAGAATTGGTAGAATACTCTTTATATTAAGGACATTAATGCTAAGGTTGATGTCATGTGCTCTCGACTGATAGAACTCTTTAACTTTCACGCTCCGATTAAAAGTGCGGTTGTTCGGACACCCAAGTGTCTCTAGGTCACGGATGTCATCAAAGAAATGGTGGAGGAGCGGATAAGGCCAGGGCTAGAACGAAAAAATGGCGGGATTAGGATTTCTGTAAAGAACTTAGAAATTATACGCGACATGCAGTGAATCGGAAAAAAAACAGCTTACTTTGAATACCTTCGCAACTTTAACGATCCTAACAGCATCTGGAATAACCTTGAGTTACTAAATACTGCTAATAAAAAGCGAACTGATTTGCCGCCAGAGATGCGGAACGCGGATGATATCAATTCAATTCCTGGAATGGTTGTTAACTACCAGAACCTGTTGGAATTTTGTAAAAATCATACTAAAAATAATATTTGTAAGGATTTCACATTTACGTTAGTGGATGAGATACAGGTTGCGAGGATACTAGCGGGGATCTCCTTTTCCTTACCCGGCTGTGATTGATTGTCTATCGGTATGATTAGATATTGCGCACCTTACATTCTGAAATACGTAGTGCATATCATCAACTCTTGCATTTTGGAGAACGTTTTTTTCCGAATTGTGGCAACAGGCTCTAGTAATACCACTACCAAAAAAAACGCTCCAATCTTTATCGGATCAATTAGTTTACCAATTAGTTTACTTGCACCTCTCGTTTTACCCGTAGCTGTGATACCATAATACCAGAAGTAAGATGGATTTACGAATTCCATGTCACAGAACACACATAACAGAAGTATGGTGATTTCTGGGGTACAAAAATTTACAATAAATTACCTCAAAGTATGAAGTGCCTTCCAAAAAGTCAATTCGCTCTAAGCCTGAAAAGACACTTACTGAATAACGCTTTCTACACGATTGACGAATTCTTAAATTGTACCATAATTTAGTATGTGTTTGTTTGTTATTGATGTTTATATACTCTGTCCTTGTGTTATACTTTCTATACAATCTTATATTTGTGTATATATTTTTTTAATGTTTTATGTGTATGCTATCCGATTTATACAGTTGTTGACGTTTCATGTAATGTTACGTAACATTGAATAAATACATATCTATGCGTTTTATCTAAGGTGCTCGAAAAAGTGTTATACCATCAACTGACACTCACAATATTTTACCCGCATATCAGTCTGGTTTTCGTTGTCGTCACAGTTGTGAATCGGCCTTATTGAAGGTTATCGATGACATTTTGACTGCAAGCATTGGGGGCTTGATCACTGTACTGGTATTTATTGATTTCTCCAAGGCGTTCGATACTGTCAATCATGGATTACTGTCTGCTATTTTCAACTATATTGGTTTATCTAATAGCGCGATCAATTTATTATTTAAATTTTTATACAACAGGTCACAGTCGATGACGGTTGGGGATAATATTTCTGAAAGGGTAGAGCTCTCTTCGGGTGTACCGCAGAGCTCGGCACTTGCACCTATATCCTTTTCTATATACACTAGTGCACTGCTGGAATCGCTTCTAGTCTGCAGGATTCACATGTACGCGGATGATATGCAAATTTACTTTTCTTTTTCTAAAGAGAATTACTCGCTAGCGATGGAAAATATCCAGCGAGATCTTGACACTATCTACCGTGTCTGTCCGGGAAAATACCAAGAGACTTGATGTAGTGTTGCATCCTAAAATTCGTTTCAGGCAGCAAATATCTAAGTATATCCAACGAGCCTACGACAGCTTGAGCATATTGTACTCACATAGGTCATCTTTACCACGTCACATCAAGTTAACGCTATGTAACTCCCTAGTTCTTTCCCCTTTCATGTATTGTTTCACGGTATATGGCATGTGTGCTGACGCCAAAGACCAAAAAAGGATACAACGGGTCCAAAACTCCTGCCTAAGATTTGTATACAACATACGAAAATATGATAGGTCTCACACACATTAGTCACATCTAAATTGCTCAATATGCGAATCCGCGTGATGCTTAGAGCATCGGGTTTGTACCACTCGGTTGTTACGACTAGGGCACCCGAATATCTATATGAAAAAATAACGTTTCGGACGCATTTACACAACATAATTATCAGATCCCGTGGACTTATCACCCCGACGCTGCACAGATCCGCTATGATTCAAGGATCCTTTTCATTTAATATTTACAAAGGGTGAAGACGTCAATCGCGTTCAAAAGATCGCTCAGACAGTACTTCTTCGACAGACAGAGCTCTGGTACTAGTTCTCCTTAAGATATGAATTGTTTTTTTTACATTCAATTTATTTATTATCTTCTTATCCTAAGCTTCGTTTGCTTCACAGAATTTAGGTTTAAGATAGTCAGGTCCATATCTCAATATTTTTTGCTTCATGAATACAAGGTTAAGTGGAGAATTGGTCTGGCCCCACAAAACTTCGCCTTGTGATTTTTGTGCATCTAAAGTATAGCATGTCTATTTTTTATACCTTTTGTTTTTTTTGTACGTATGGTGTAGGAAATATATATATTATTATTGTTATTATGTTCAAGAACGTTACCGAATATGAAACTGGTACATTTATGCAGTATCGTCTGATCATTCTGCGCAACCAACTTCACTGAAAGGGGTTTAGTTACAACCGCTTTTTTTAAAACGTGGAATATACTACGCTTACAACCAGGAGTATGTTGGAAAAGTTATCTTTTTCATAAAACGTTTTGATTTTATTTTACAGCCAACAAATACTGTTCCGCAGATAAATATCAAGAATGTCAAAATAGTTCTTCATGTACCATCTCAAAGATTTTCGTGATGTTGAATACGATGACGTCATTTGATCAAGACGATGAACATGGAACCGGCACTTATACTTTCTTGTTATATAAAATCAAATAGTCCCGTCTTCCCTTCTTAGCCTGCCCATTCATCATCATTGGGTTGACCATTAGTACTTTTCGAATTATACTCTTGAGTACCTAACTAAATCATTTTCTTCGTTATCTGAAGTGTGAGGAAAGCTTCATTTTCATTAGGTTCATATACATCGTTTCCACTTTGGTCATTTTCTTTACTAACATCACTATTGGTAACACCGCGCTGAGGTAGACGTCTTTTAGAGGCACTCATGTTTATCAAAAGCATTTTTGTCATTTCTAAGAAACTGTTTAAGTCTGTTGATGTTAATATTACCATAAGTAAGAATATAGAAAATCAACGCAAAAACAATATAAACCGCTAGATATATGCTCTTCATTTAAGTCCACAATGTAGGTTAGGTATAGGATACGGTGGCTTAAAATAAATTTAAGTTAAAAAATACCCCTTACCACCTTGCTGAGTAAAGAACTCTGAATACGCAATGCTTGATAGTGGCGTTCTAAGAACAGGACTGTTCTTGGAGTGCTACGCTTGACATTATATCTTTTCCTTTGTGGTTTTCTGCTGAGGATGGCAACTTAGTTGCCGAAATGCGTATTTTATGCATAAAGCAAATCAAATGTTACAATCACTCCTGTTCTTTTTATTGTACTATAAGTGTCTGCACAAAGTACGATCAATAAAGTTCATTTTTCGTGATTTCGACATATGACAACGGTCGCAGATGGGTTAATTGTTTACAGTTCAATGACAAATTTAAATAAAAGGATTGTTTGTTTGGAATTGATAATAATGAAATCTCATATATCTACATATCTACTTCTATGAATTTTCATCTATGTGAACTTTATTGTTTGTTAATAATAAGCCAGGTAGGTATGGATTCAAGTAAGTAGATGAGTTAAGTACTTCTTACTCGTATTGCTTCTGTCAATTACTAAAGCAATATCATCAGCGTATCTTGCAATGATCTCAATTAATCCTAATTGTAATAACAGTTCATTCACAAAAGACAAAAAAAGTATTGGCCCTAATATTAAACTTTGAGGTGCATCTGTACATACTAGTTTTTTTTATTATTCAGTAACAAAGTTGTCAAAATTGTTTCACTTGTTTCCTGTTTCGGAAAAGTTGCATTTTTGTTTGTCTTGTAATAATAGAAATACTAATGTATCATTGCTTAGCTTTCCAACAAACTCTATAAAATTTTACATTTTAGTGACTGTTAATATTTTGCGTAAATTGAGCATTGTCTGTTCATCATTTTCATTTGATTATCATAATCAAAATTTAATCTTTTGATATGAAATCTGGCTTAGGACGTGATTACTTTCTAATTTACTAACATCAAATGTCGCGCAATTTCTAAACAGCAATCAACACTCGTAACGAAACACACTTCCTCTTTTTCGCCTTTGATCTACTTCCAACTTCGCCCCCACTCCGCATAGCTTCATACCTCCGTCAAGTAAAGCAACCGGAACGTACTTCGCAAAGCCGGGGAAGGCCGACCGTTCGAAATGAGAGGGTAGACGCAAGTTGCCACCGTTTGCGCTCCTTCTATATTGCTACTATCGTGTAATCACCGGCTCCAGTCATCGTGCTAGCCATGGGCCGCACTTCCGACTTATCCTCGCTTAATATCCATTCAAATGGGCCGTATAATGAACTGCGCTTGCCACTGTTAGACGCTACTTTGTAAATATGCACATGAATTCGTAATGTTAGCGGTGTGATATCTGTACTCGCTAACTTGCGGGGACCGATTTCGCACGCAACTTAATTTTGTATCTGACAGGGGTCAGGAGCTCTAAGTAAAAAGTATTATTTTGTAGCAAAATTTTAATTACAGAATGTCTTTGTTCCTGGTTTGAGTTCTTGTTCCCTTATACCCAATTTATTAGCGAAGTTCTCCGACGATCGTGGTCATGGTTATATACACTGACTTCCCAAGTGCCTCCGACACTACTGATCATCATAATATTTTCGGTATCGGGTCACGTGGTTGCGTACCATCTTTGATGCACGTTTGGATGCATACCTGTCGGCCATGAAAAATTGATTTTCCTCATTTGAATATACTTCTACTTTTGGAGTACCACAAGGCTCTTATCTTGACCCACTACTTTTTTGTTATTTTTATTAATAACTTACTTGAGTCATTATCGTGTAGGGCTATGACGTATAGTGATGATGACATCAAAATATTTTAGTCTATGCCTGCTCTGAGGATATTGGGGGGTTACGGTTAAGTAGGGATGTCTTAGTACGCTGATGTGACAGAACATCCAAAGCTGAATGCTAATAAATGTTGATGTGTGTCATATCTAACAAGTAATGGTATTACAACAACCTATTGCGTGTATGGTAATCCCATTAATGCCCTTACTACCCTGAAGAATCTTCGTGTTGTGTTTGACTCACGTCTTACTTACTTTACTTTACTTACTTTACTTGATGTAGCGATGTCATCCGCCTAGTTCGATTAATCGTCCCTTCTGCTACGGCCGCTAGGTCCTATTGTAGAGCTGATGCCATCCTAGAGTTCATCAAACAAGTCCAGGCTATTAGGGTAGCTCAGAATCGTTTCAATGAGGAATTCTTCAGGTCAGCTGGGAAAGTAATTTCCTTCCCAAATATGGAGTACCTGATTCGGGTGGCCGCAGGACGGTGACACATAACTACTGTTCCTTAATCCTCCATATACAGCTGGCATTCGGTTTCTTCCGATAACCCGATTCTGTGTAGGTGTTTTCTGAGTCTGCAGTGACCTGTGAACACAGAAGTAATTATTTTGACCCTTTTATTGTCAAGTTTTAGTAATTCTCCAGTTCTGACATGATTGGAACTCGCGTCTTGCTTTTGCTGAGCATGTACTGAGTTTATGCAGTTCACCATCGATGATCTTTGATTTTGTAATTTGGTGTAACTTTCGGTCCATCTATTCCCCAGAAATTATATAATTCGTTTGTTCTAAGCAAATTGCACTATGATGTTGCTTGTTCTTCGAATTATGTGTTAAGTGTTATCAGCTTGCTTTTGAGCGGATTTCGAGGGTTGCTGTCTAAATTTTTTTTATTACGAATCGTTGGAATATACCCCCATGTATATGTGTCCATAATTGGGTGAGGTTATGTACTAAATGTTGCGATAAATCTTGTACTTCCCAATTTTATTTTGTATATATGTGTGCTGCTACTACTGAATACAGTATTCACTTGATAACGAAGCAGACCGGGTGTTGGACGCCCGCAACACCCAGTCTAAATACTGCGTAGTACTGATGTCGATTCACTTCATTTCCATTTTTCATTATGCCTTCTGTTTTGCCCTTTAATTCAATGTCCAAAATAGCAACTTGGCATTCATTTTCGCCCACGTGCACTTTCGCTGATGAATCATTCTCACAAAGAAACCTTTATTCCAAATTATGTGGCGTATAACATTGTGAAATGACTTCCTATTAGGACCGACCAGACATCAATTCCTTTGTTTCAAATTCTGCTGCGTAGAATGTTTTGAAATACGCAATATGAAAGATAAAAATTGTTTACGCGGAGCATTGGCTCACGTGCGCTTTTTCTGATGAATCATTCTCACAAACAAACCTTTGTTTCAGATTACGCAGCGTATAATATTGTGAATGACTTCCTATTAGAACCGACCAGACATCAATTCCTCTGTTTTCAAATTCTGCTTCGTAGAATGTTTTGAAATACGCAATATGGAACATAAAAATTGTTTACGCGGAATATTCACCCACGTGCACTTTTGCTGATGAATCATTCTCACAAAGAAACTTTCGCTTCAAATTACGCAGCGTATAATATTGTGAGAGACTTCCTATTAGAACCGACCAGACATCAATTCCTTTGTTTCAAATTCTGCTGCGTAGAATGTTTTGAAATACGCAATATGAAAGATAAAAATTCTTTACGCGGAGCATTCGCGCACGTGCATTTTTGCTGATGATGATCATTCTCACAAAGAAACCTTTGTTTCAAATTACGCAGCGTATAATATTGTGAAATACGCAATATGAAAGATAAGAATTATACTAAGGTTGGCGGGGACTGGCGGGACCTGGCGGTCGTCTCCAACTGAAAGAAGCTGCGTCTCCTTAGCTCTCCGCCCGCGAGGAAGCCCCCGCATGGGACCTGAGGACGAGTGAAACAAGCTGCGTGGTTGCCGTCTCCGTAGGAACCCCATCCGCGGGACCTGGGGGGTCGCCTCCACCGTGAAGGTAGCCGCTAGAAGGCCCTACCGCAAACCCCATCCCCGGGGTCGTCTCTACTGTGAAAGTAGCCGCGAGAAAGTCCTCGCGTGGAACCTGGGGACGAGTGACCTTTGAGCTGCGCCAGAACCCCCTAGTTTACCTACTTACAACTTCAAATTTATTCACTTCAACATTCAAATAGTTTTACATAGTTTTAACATGCTGACTATTGTGAGCGCCTGATGATGACGTAAAAGTCGAAACTAGTAGCAGCACACAGTATATACACAAAATAAAATTGGGAAGTACAACATTTATTCGAACTTTTATTATTATTTTTTTTAGCTTTAATGCAGAGTTTAGTTATAAAGTATACACTAAGAACACCCCAATTTGTATTCAACTGTTTTTCTTTTTTGCTTTATGAAATAACGAAGTCAAACACATTAAACGAGAAAAAAAAATAACGATGTAATCCTCACGCGCCTACATTCGTTACCACACCTAATGCCAACAACAGCAGCACAATGTTACTCTCGCTTATACAAGCAAACCTTTTTTCCCATTTGGCTCTATTGTTGTTATAACTCCTCGGGGGTAAGCGGCCCAAACCAATCGATAACAACCCGGGAAAAAAAGCGCTAAAAACTCACAAAAAGCGACGGCGTTCTTGAGTATTCCCGCGTTACCCTCGATTATTTAATAATCATTTCGCTGTTCGTTCAAACAATTACCGGACTTTTATGTCGGGCGGCTGGCTACTGAACGTATAGGTTTCGTTCCCATTCGGGGATGTCCGGACACGGACACAGAAGGTGCGTTGTTGCTAAGACTTCGAGAGTAGCGGGAAACTTTCTTAATTAACAGTAAGTACTTCTCGACGTGTTGAAATTATCCCGGGCGGCGAGTGGCGTCGACTCGCTCAAAAATTTCCAGGACAATTAAATAAGAGTTAAAGTTGTCGTGTTTACATTAATCTTTAGCGTAAAACGGACAGGGAAATAATATGTATTATCCACTGTCCGGAACTTTACTAGCCAAGAAGTATTTTTAGTCAAGATTATCAAATGTAGGGTCATTCCATAGCATTCAATATCTCTACTGCGGCATGATATGTAAAAGCCAGACTGTGCAGATCACTGAAGATATATGGCACACTATACCCACCAAGTTTGACGATATTCGGCTGTCTAGAATTGCCCGACAAAATTAAAGATAAGCGACAATCGAGGAAACTTGAAGAAACACGTATTAAGCGGCAATCGAGGAATCTTGGAAGAGCGTAGACTTCTAGCAATATAATCACCATAAAATTATGCACTTATATGGATACAAAGTGCGGTAATTCTTTCATTCAAAAAGCTCAGTTAAAACAAAGGTACGTAAACAATAAAAATGCTGTTCTACGTACCTATTTCAAATCCACTAACTGCAAATGTTAAATTTACCTTTTCATTTCATGCCTCATACAGCTGTTTTGTTTTAACACAATGTAGGCATTGATAACAACTTTTTGTGCAAGCTTTACTGTTCCACAAACATAATATTTTGCCAAATATTTCTATTTATTTTGTCAATATTAAAGTATACCACACCAAGCAATGTTTGCGCTCCAATTTTTAACTCCAATAATTTTTTTTTGTTACTCAGAATGATCTGAGGTCTAAAGTTAGCAAAGTTTTTTATAATGATATTGGATGTTGAACAGAGATGTTGAATATTTGGAATATTGGAAATGACTGCAAATCATTCGGTTCGCCTACCGAATTGCTAGGGATGTAAGAATCCTGAAAGAAATTATAAAAATGGAAGAAATTATAACACTTTGGAAAAGATAGTTAGAGATAAATACAGTAGAGCGAGGGTGCCCTATGGACATCCGATGCTACAATCTTTCCAAACGTGTCGTGATGTATGGCATACAACCCAACTAACGCCACAGAGAAATGATAGATGTATTGCACTGATTATTGCCAAGGAAGCGTATCATAATTTTCTCTAATATCAAAGAAAAGTAAAACTCTATTATAACGTTATTGTTTCGGCCACACAGAACACACTGTATATTATACTATATTATATATTTGTGTTATTTCTTAGTATTAATTTATGTTTTATTTTTTTGTAAACAGATGGGCCTATTTACTATTCATTAGCCAAGATAACGCGATGCAATAATTGTCACTATTAACTTTCTATTTATTGGAGTGATTCGGGAGTGAGTTATGTCTGTTGTACGTAATAGGCAGCTATTGTAAATATTATCAGTTGCTCAGTAGCGCCAACGGGCAGTGGCGCAGGTTCGATACAACCCTTCAATACAACTGCGAGTCAACGAAATCTGTTGCGTATATGTACATGCTACGCTGCCGTAAATATCATTTCGTGGTTCTTTGTTTTAAAAATGTTGCCTACGTCACAAGAACGACCAATGTTTTCAAAGTTGCACAATTTATAGCAGAAATGACGGGCCTAAATTATGATGACGCTAAAATTTAATGTGTAGTTTGTAATATGCCTTTAATGTGTTGGTTCAAACCATTCTTTTTTTGTCTGTGGGTTATGTTGTGAAACTCCTTTCTCCTATCCAGTTCTTCTGAGCATATGTTCCTGGTTCTATCATATAGGCATCTGGCTACTCCAACTTTTACATTGTTCGGATGGTTGGAGTCAAAGTGTAAGTATTGTTCTGTGTATGTGGGCTTTCTATATACCGTGGTCTTGAGTGTGCCGTTGATATTCCTATGTACCAGAGCATCCAAGAACGGTATCTTGCCTTGTGCTTCCACTTCCATGGTGAATTTGCTAGAGTTTTCTATAGTATTCCGATGTTATAGGCATCCGTTTAGGACGTCCTCGCCATGTGGCCATATTACGAATGCGTCATCTATTTATGACTCTATCTTCAAATTCTTCCATATAGATGTTTCTCAGTATTGGAGATAGTGGAGAGCCCATTGCCATGCCAAATTTTTGTTGATAGAACTTGTCTTCCACCTGGTAGTATGTAGTGTTCACACAGATCGACAGTAGTTCCATAATGGCATTCATACTTAGTGATGTTTTTTCGTGTAACGCGGCGTCTGTGGAGAGTATTTTTCTTGTTATTGCTAGGGTAGGTTGTGTTGGTACATTAGTGAAGAGGCTGGGGTCGTCAGAGCTGACCATTATGTCTTCTTTTTCAAGTTTCAGGTTTTTGACTTTGTTTATAAAGTGCTGCGTGTTGGATATAGCTGATTACGTTTTCCTCGCTATAGGTAATTATATCCAGTAGGAATTTGGCTAGAGGGTCACATGGGGGTTTCTGCAACAGGCAATTGGTCCTAGGAGGATATTCGGTTTATGGTTTTTCGGTACGCCGTATAGATGTGGTGGCTTACTGTTGTGTGGTGTAAGACTATGTCTTATGCATTGCTTGGGGAATTCTGTATAAATACCTTTGTTTAATTTGTTCGAATTTCTCATTGAATATCTCCAATTATCTATAAGTTACGATCTCCAAACCTTAAGAAAACGAGGAAAAAGGCGGAAATCAACTAACGCCGTACGCTCCCAAACAGGGCCCTCCGTCACAGTGATCGATAACCCAATAAATTATTTCCCTCTCATTGTCAGAAAGGGAAGTAGCGGCCGTAGTAGTGGTATTAGTACCAGCTTCTACGTAATTAAATACCGTTAAGGTGTTCTCGTCTTACGAACGAACCGTGAGATCTACTGAGCCCGCTCGCCGTTCCGTCGGCATAAAACTCACCCGATCAGATAAACGATATCGTTAACGATTCGCATCAGTCCCAACGCTTTTCTTCCATTCAATTTATCCGGCCGCGATATCAATTCCGGGCATCTCTAATACCGCGTGGCGGGTACACACGAATCCATGCCGTTCGCCCGCATATCTTTTTAGATCTGTACCGGAAGACGAGTATGTTTTTCAAATCCGTGGCGTTTTGTAGGATTCTCTTTGCGTTTCTTTCATTGGATGAACGCTGGTGTCAGATATACATACATATGATCCACATCTACTACTTACAATGAAAGGATGGTGAAATAATATTTGCTTAGCTTATCCAAACAAATCTTTGTGCCATTTTTTTATTGTCGTTAAAGATTACAAAACTGGGTCGCTTTTATCACAATATACCATTAGTCTGATGTTATTTGATTGCACGTGTGAAGTTTTGTGTGTACGTGAATCCGTATCATCTACGTGTAAGCAATTATCGTCCAGTTTCTCAAAAGTTGTGGAAAAATCTCTAAAGAGAAAGATAAATTTGTATATTAAGAAATTCGATATAACGTCACAAAATCAATTTTGGTTTCAGGGAAGGACTTTCAACCTAAGATGTCATATGCTATTTAGTAAAAAATATATATAAAATATGTATATACAGGCTGAGTTTTTTTCCCGATGTGTACAATGGGGGATCTCGAAAACCAGCAGAAATAGGGAGACGATCAAATGGGGAATTGCCGCTTTAGCGTTCAATGGAATGGGTTTTTTTGGAAAAAATGTAGAAATGTAGTCCGTAGAGAACTTCTAGAAAGTTCCTAGTATTAGTCTTTTGTTAACTCTAGGCCTTCACGGCCTGTAGAGCAAATTATGATTAAGACAGTCTAACCCAAATTTTAATTTAAGCCATAATTTTCGAGATTGACAAAAAATGTGTTTTTTTAATGGAAATCATAGTCGGATATGACTTTCATTGATTTTAACGATGCCCCTTGACATAACTCTTTACAATAAATAAGTTACTGCCATTTTACCTTTTTCATGTCTGAATTTTTCACGTAATAAGGCTATGGAAACAATTGATAGATGCACATGGTGTTTGGTATCGAAATACAATAGTTATTCATATTTTTCTTTTAATTTCGAAATTATAATCATAATTATTTTGGTGTGAAATGTTTATTCCGTTAGATTTACGATTTCAGATAATAATAATAATAATAATAATAATAATAATAATAATAATAATAATAATACCTTTATTGCCCAACAGATACAAATCCAATAACAGGGCAAAAGTGAGACAGCTAACAACAATTGCCATAAGAATAAAATAAATCAGCACTTAACATAAATTATACTAGTTTACAAAGA